>PVJX010011838.1:0-42380 GCA_004027295.1 Dolichotis patagonum | reverse complement strand
GAAAGGGAGGCGAACCGAACTTCTAGAAAGGAGAAGTGAAATTCGCATTTACAACTCAGAGGATGAGGTTAACAGGAAATTAGACATGGGCGAGGAGAGACTTCGTGATGGAGAAGTTAGATCTGGGGAAGATAATCAGAATGGAGCACGCACAAGACCAAGGGGTGGAAAATCTGACAGACAAGTGTAGAAACACAGAGAACAGCGCCAAAGGCCCACATGCACCTGTCAGGGATCGTGAGTTTGTGTCCTCCCAGACCTGCAGTGTGACAGCATTAGGAGGTGGAACCTCCAGGAGATTATAGTCACTGAGGTGGAACTTTCATCACGGGAGTTGGTGTCGTAAAAAGAAACACGGGAGCTCACTTTTCCCCACGCTGCTCCCTGCACCTGAGGACACCGCCGGAAGAGCCCTACCTGCGGTCCAGGAAGTAGGGCCTTCCTGGGGTGGCCCCTGCCGGCGCCTGGATCTTCGCTTCCCGTCTCCTCTCTGGATCAGGAGAAGGAGCGCTTGGGGGTTGAGCCACCTAATGTAGGACCATTTGTTATGACAGCCAGATCCGACTGAGACAGCAGTAGGGCTTTTCCTAGAAGGAAAAGATAGAGCGCAACAGAATAAATATGGAAGAGAGAAGAGCTGGGCATTTTCCAGAAATGATGAACGTAACCAGCCTACAGATTTGTGAATCCCAAAGAGGATAAATAAAAGGCCACACATATCTGGACACTTTATAAAGAGACTGCAAAACAATAGAGATGTCTTAATGTTAGCCTCTGTGTGCGTGTGTGCGTGTGGTAGGAGGATTACATTCAAAAGTGTACAAAGAACATTTCAAAAGAAAAACAAAGCGTTGTGCAAGGTTGTCAGCTGTAGTTATTAATAGTAACTGAGGATGCTGCAAGATGGGGCAGATGATAACCTTGCTATGCTGAAAAAGATAAAATACTCTGTAAGAAGGCCAGGTGTGGTGTCGCACGCCTGTAATCCCAGCTTGCAGGAGGCTGAGGCAGGAGGATCATTGCAAATTTGAGACTAGCCTGGGCTCAAAGTGAGCTCAAAGCCAGCCTGAACTGCATAACGAGACCCTCTCAAAAAAGACCAAAAAAAAAAAAATACTCTTTAAGAAAGTATAAAAATGTCTGCAGACAAAACTGGAGAGATTCACACTACAGAAAGTTTTAGTTTACAGTTAAGTTTAGAGAAAGTTTAAGTTGCTTTGTTCTTTTTGTGCTACTGGGGATTGAATCCAGGACCTTTGCACCCAGCCCTTTTTGTTTTTTGAAATAAGGTCTTGGTGCCCAGGCTGGACTTGAAATTACAATCCTCCTGCCTCAGCCTCCCAAAGTGCTGAAATTACAAGCACGTGCCACCACAGCTGGCTGAAAGTTTTAAAACACATGTTTGAATAGAAACTGTGAGATGTAAAAGCAAAGGAAGACCCAAGAGTGGAAAATATGTGGGCAAATCTGGACTCTAATAATAAGATGTTAAGAGCCTAAGGAAAAGAGACCTAAATTGTGAGGTCAGTAGTGTATAAGGCGGGTGGAATGGAGCTGTGAAGTACTTGTATTTTCTTTCTTTCTTTTTGGTACTGGGGATTGAACTCATGACTGCGCGCTTGCAAGGCGGATGCTTATGCTGCTGAGCTAAATCCCCAGCATTCCTTATATTTTCTGAAAGGAGAGTAAAGATGGTGCTTAACTTCTCATTACTACTGCACTGATTTAAATGTACATGTTAAAATACTAGGCTAACAGCCAGATACTAGAAATAAAGTATACAACTTTCAAAATAGTAGAGGATAAATCAATAAGGGGAAAAAAGCAACAAATCTAAAAGAAGAAGAAAAAGTCAGCATATTAAGTGGAACATATAGATGAAAAGAGGAAGGTGGATATGAGTGCAAAAATGTTATTATAATAGATGGAAACAATATTTTTAAAATATCAAAATAAACCAGGTGTGGTGGTACATATGTGTAACCCCAGCACTCAGGAGGCTGAGGCAGGAGGATCACTGTGAGTTCACGGCCTGGACTATACAGCAAGACCTTGTCTCAAAAATAAAATCGAAATAATATATATAGATGACATCTAAAATGTAAGAACATAAAAAGGTTGGAAGCAAAAAAGAGAAGAGCTACCAGGCAAATGTTACCCAAAGGAAGCTAATATGATAATATTAATATGAAAAGTTATTACCAGTGCCCCTGCTACTATGTACGACGGAGCCTCTACTCGGTATGAAGTGGTACCTCAACCTTTCTGAGATGCTTCTGAAAATTCTTATTGTAGTTTACATACAATGAAAGGCACAGATTTTCCGTACACAGTTGGATGAGTTTCGAGGGGCGAATACGCTGCACAGCACATCCAGAACTTTCCCTCGTGCTTCTCTGCAGCCAAGCCCTGCCCTGGCCAAACACACACGGACGCGATAACCACTGTCCACGCGCTTCTCAGCCTAGATTAGTGTGGGAACTCCGTATTGAGATAGTGCTGTATGTATCTGGCTCTTTCCTGCCTCAGCAGTCCTGGAGGCAGAAGGGACGGAGGGAGTTTGAAGCCAGTGTTGAGGGCTGAGCCAGCATATCCATCATTCTGTACTTTCAGGAGGCCAACGGTGACCGGGCCTCCCACAGTCCCAGCGAAGAAGGGTCACGACTTCACATCCAAACACAGAACCCACGATAACCAAAGAGCCCTAGGGTCTAAGTGAGGGGCCGCAGGAGAAGCTGCAGATTCTCACCCTCGTTACCAAGCCTGGCCTTGAACTCTGCCTGAGGCTCAGGTTCTCAGTTTTTGCGGGTAAGTGGCAGGGGTCCGCCCCAAACTCTTAGCTATGTTCCCTGTCTGTCCTATGACTCCCTGTCTCCCCTGGGACCCACCCCATCTCCTCTGCAGCAGGGAATGCAGCTGAAGCCGGGAGTGGAAGGATCCACAGGGCGGGAAGACCTGAGGGATGAACTTCCTTCTATTTGGGAAATGGGGGCCCAGGCTGAAAGGCATTTGCTAATAGGTGGCAGAGCTGGAAGTGGCCTTTCCTTTTAGCCTCTGTGTCCCTGCCTTTTTGGTGGCAGCAGGGGCCTCTGCACCTTAGGCCCTTGGTTACCCCTGTGAGGGGAAGGCCAGGTCTGGCACGCACGTGGGGATTTGCCCCACATCTCCGATGCTGCGTGGCATGATGCATCCTGGGCCTAGTTCTCCAGTGGTGCTGTCCCCTGCTGCTGCTCACGTGGAACTACCAGTTGGCTAGGACTCGTGCCAAGGCTGAGAGTGAGGAAGCTGTTGGCTGAATATGAAGTGAAGAAAGGGCCCTGGAGGGACAGAAGCTGTCAACACATTTCAGGTGAGATGAGGTTAGAGTTTTGGAGAACCAGTAAGTTTGTGGCAGGGTCCCCCAACACAATCTTAACTTTAAAATTAATGCTCATGTGTAAAAACGCATGTGCATGGTTAAAGTAGGAATGGTTTTGCCCACATGTTATGGGTTCTATCTAAGTGTCACCCCAAAGCCTCATTTGGTCATCAGTGGGGAGTTTTGAAGGCAGCCAGATTAGGATGTGATACGAGATTAAGGGTGTGGATAATGCGAGCCCCACCCTGGGTGTGAGTGTCACCAACCAATCAGCTTGTAGCAGGGTGAACTATAAAGGGAAAGATGGAAGGCGGGGCGCTGCTGCCGCCAGCTGCTTGATACTTTGCTGCCTCCTGCCGCTGTGACAGGAACTGTTTCTCCCCTGCGATGCCCCTCCGCCCGCAGCCCCGCCTTGGAGCCTGCTGACTGTGGACTGAAACCTCCACACACTGTGAGCCAATTAAGCCTTTCCTCCTTTAACTTGGGGGTGTCAGGCATTCTGTCTCAGCTATGAAAAAAGTAACTAAGACCCCCAAAGGATTTATAATAAGAAGCTGTGGTTTGCTTTTCTTATCTCTAATGAAAGTGTCTCCTTCTGGAGCCATGCTTTTGTTTTTCTTTTTTCTTTTAAAAACAAAACAAAAAAGGGATAGAAACAATACAGAACTTTAAAAAAAATAGAAAATTAACACTGATTAATACATTGCATATCATTATCTTGAAGGTGGTTGTTCACGTTATAAGATTTAGGCATGATAAAAGTGATCACACAATCAGACAATGAAAACACTGTGAACTAACAGATTAGCAGTATAGTCATCTATCTTGTTTATATTTACATACACACAGTTATGTATATATAGTCATTTCCCTTCTTCCTTTTCTCCTTTCCCCTATCCCAGTTGCTCTTTCCTTTTGAGAACTTTCTTTCCCTTTCATTTTCACAATATCTATTGTACATTTTGGGTCTTATTTACTCTTTTTTAAAATTTACACTAGAGAGACAATATGATAGTTATACATGTGAGTCTGACATTTCACTTATGAGTATGGTTTCTTGTTGCATCCATTTACCTATAAAAGCCCCAAGTTTATCCTTCTTTATAGTTGAGTAATACTCCATTGCATAAAAATGCCACATATTTTTTATCTGTTCTGCGGTTGATGGGCATTTGGTTTGTTCCCAAGATCTGGTTATTGCAAGTTGTGCTGCTATAAACATGGGTGCACATATATTACTGTGGCGTGATGTTTTCAATTCTTCTGGTAAAATATCTACACGTAAAATAGCTGGATCAAACAGGACCTCCAAACCTAGTATTTTGAGGAATCTCCATACTGATTTCCACAGTGGTTGTACCAGTCTTCATTCCCACCTGTAGAATGGACCCTTTCTCCTCACAAGCCCACCGGCATTTGTTATTGGTTGATTTCTGTCGGTGTCGCGTTCCCGGCCGGCAGGAAGACACACGATAAGATGCCAATGGTGATCGGACGTCTTTATTTCGTTCCCCTTCCCGAGACCGCTGAGAGCTCTCCCCAGCGCAGGTCTCTACCCTGCACTGCTTCCGTGCTTCTTCTTCCGCGTAGGGAAGGGCACTTGCTTATATTTAGTCAGGTATCCAATCACACAGAGATAGGTACAGCAAACTGATTGGCTAGCGTCATCAGTTACTAAGCAGACGAATAACTGGTAAGGCTGTTTACAAAGTAGGCGAGACCAAGAAGCAGGATATGGGCACCATCTTTGATTACTCGATGGGAGGGGTAATCTAGCTCAGGCTTTCTCTTTACCACAGGCCTCTACGGGGTACCGGCGGCCCCCTACAGATTTCTTTTTGTTTTCTTTCTTTTTGAGACAGGGCCTTACTATGCAGTTCAGGCTGGCCTTGAGCTCACTTTGTAAACCAGGCTGGTCTTCAACTTGCAACGATCTTTTTGCCTCAGCCTCCCAAGTGCTGGGATTATAGGCAGGTGCCACCATGCCCAACTAGCTGGTTAATTTCTTGATGACAGTCATTTTTTCTGGAGTGAGATGGAATCTCAGTGTTGTTTTAACTTGTATTTCTCAAATGACCAGTGATGTTGAACATTTCTTCATATATTTATTTGCCATTTGTATTCCTTCATCTGAGAAGTGAGTGTTCATCTCAGATGCTCATTTTTGGATTGGGTCTTTGAATTTGGAGGAGCCTAATTTTTAAAATTCTTTGTGTGTTCTAGATATGTCCTTTGTCTGAGGGACAGTTGGCTAACATTTTTTTCCCATTCTTTGGTTTTTCTTTTCACTCTGTTGGTGATTTCTTTTGATATACAAAACCTTTTTAATATGACGAGGTCCCTGTTGTTGATTTTTTGAAGTATTTCCCATGCAGTTTGCATTTTGTTCATGAACTCTGTGTTTACCCCTATGTCTTCAAAGTTTCCGCCTACTTCGTCTTCCAGTAGATTTACTGTTTGTATTTTAATTTTAGATCTTTGATCCATTTTGACTTTAGTTTAGTGCATGGTGATAGACATGGGCCTAGCTTTAGTTTTCGGCATATGGAAAGCCGGTTTTTCTAGTACCATTTATTAAAGAGGCTATCTTTCTTCCAGTGAACTTGTTTGGCCCCTTTGCCAAAGGTAAAGTGGCTGAGTGTGTTTGTAGTTGTGTCTGAATCCTCTATTCTGTTCCATTGATCCTCAGGTCTATTTTTCTTTTTGCAGTAGCATGGTGATTTTACCACAGTAGCTTTGTAGCATAATTTCAAGTCTGGGATTGTGATGCTTCCTGCCTTTCCTTTGTGGCCCAGGATTACCTTTGCTATTTTAGGTCTCTTCTGTTTCCAAATGAATTTTAGGAATGTTTTCTTTAGATCTGTGAGGTATGTTAATGTTATTTTGATCATGATTGCATT
The DNA here is from genome assembly GCA_004027295.1 of Dolichotis patagonum. Lineage (NCBI taxonomy): Eukaryota > Metazoa > Chordata > Mammalia > Rodentia > Caviidae > Dolichotis > Dolichotis patagonum. The sequence goes on along the minus strand of PVJX010011838.1, from coordinate 36,122 downwards.
AAATCTATATAACAGTTTTGAGAGTATGACCATTTTCACTATGTTGGGTCTTCCTATTCAAGAGCAAAGGATGTATTTAGGTTTTCTGATATCCTCTTCAAGCTCCTTTTCAGAGTACTATAGTTTTCAGGGTATAGAGCTTTTACCTCCTTTGTTAGATTGATTCGTAAGTATTTCATTTTTTTTTTGATGCTATTGTGAAAGGTGTTATTTCCAGAATTTCTCTCAGTGAGTTTGTTGTTTTGTAGAGGAATGCTATTGATTTTTGAGTGTTGACTTTGTATCCAGCTACACTGCTGAATTTGCTCATTAACTCTAGTAATCTTTTGGTGGAGTTTTTGGGGCCTTCTATGTACAGTACCATGTCATCTGCAAATAATGATAATTTAATGTCTTCCTTTTCTATCTTTTTCCTTTTATTTCTCTCTTTTGTCTAATTGTTCTGGCTAATGTTTCCAAAACTATATTGAATAGGAGTGGTGATAGTAGATATACTTGTTCCAGATGGCCTGGGGGTTTGAGATTGCATTTGGCCTTTTCATTTTGTCATTTTCACCTCTTGGGTTAATATTTAGGTCTTTGCAATTCCTGTAGTCTTGACTGTCCATCGTTTGTGACTTAGGGTCCTACTGTGTGGCTGATGTTCACCCACCTGCTGGCCCTGCAGTGTAGAGGAGGTGCTAGTCACCTAAATTACTCCTGTGGGGCCAGTTGGGCGAGGCCAGTCAGCCCATTCTTCCTGGGCTGACTAGCTTAGGAGTATTGATGTGAACCAACCCTTAGCTCATATTGTTATTGTGGCTTCAGACTGTTCCAGGTCACCAGACCCACCTGTCCATGGCATATGCCTCTACTGTGCCACTGGGGGTCTCATAGTCCCTTTTGGGTTCCTCTGGGTTGGGGGAGGCTTCCCTGGCATTCTCGCCAGCTCTCCTGGGGTTCTCTATATGGAAGAAGGGCTTACTCGTGCTCTTGCTGGCCTACCAAGATCCTCCAGGTGGGCGGAGGGTTTTCCAAGGCTCCTGCCAACCCACTGAGGTCCTCTGCTTGGTGGTGGTGGTGGGGACTCACCGCACTCTGCGGGCTCACTGAGGTCCTCTGTGTGGGGGAGAGGGATAGCGGAGGCTCCTGCCAGCCCACCGAGGTACTGCAGGTGGTGGAAGGGGTTGCTGATGCTCCTGTGGGCTGCTGAGGTCATCCATGGGGGGAGGGGCAGCTGAGGCTCCCCTTGGTTGCTGAGGTCTTTCGGGTGCTGGGAGAACCTGTTTTGTTTCATCAGTGTTTTATTTTAGCTCTTTAGTTCTCCATCTCTTAGTTATTTTTTCCTTGCTGGGCCAAAAACTCAACAATCATTGGTTGAAAGAAGGAAAGTTTTACTTTGGCTCACAGTTTGTAGAGGTTTCAGTCCATAGTCAGCTGGTTCCTAGGCAGAGGGGCATCACAGAGGAAAAGCATGGCATGGCAGCAGGAAGCAGGAGGGAGCAGGGAAGAGGCGGGCCTATAGACTCATCAAGCCACGCCCATCGAGACCGGCCTCTTCCCACCAGGTTCATCTTCTAACATCGTGACCAGTCATAAGCCCATCAGTGGACTAATCCAGTGATGAATATTACACACCTATAGATCCGCTCACCTCCTTAAAGTCCCACCTACAAGTGCATGAGGCTTTGGGGGACATTTCGGTATAAATCATAACACTCTCTCTATATAATATCCTTGTATTTTAGAATTGATTGATTTATGTTACATGAATATTTATACCTGTTTACCACCCATGTTTAACTTCTGTATCATTATTTCACTATTCTAGTGCTTTATTGCTTACCTTTCTAACTTTAAAATTTATATACACATAAAGTCAAATATATTATCAGTTAAAAACAGTAGTTCTGTTATTTTCCTATTCCTGATTTCACAAATGATTACAAATGTGTAAATTAAAACAAATCACTCTTTTACAGTTTTGGAGGTGAGGAGTTCTAAACTCAGGTATTTGCAGGGCTGTTCCCTTTCTGGAGACTCAAGGGAAGACCTATCTTCTTGCTTTCCTGGATTCTAGAGGAGTCTCACATTCTATTCCATCTTCAAAGTCAGTAGGATAACATCTGTCTTTTTTTCTGACTCTGCTACAGAGACCTTTGTACGTAATAAATCCAGACAAATAATTGCCTCACCTCAAATTCCTTATTTTAATTGCATCTGCAGAGGTCCCTTTTACCATCTTGAGTGGCATATCCTTGAGATCAGTGGGTGTCTGGGGGGCATTATTCTGGTTTCTCCATAGTACATTCTAAGTTATTTTGGACAGGTCCATTATGTTCCTGTCTTTTTTGTGAAACCTTCACACAGCCCTCTCATCCTCATATATGTCTCAATGTAAACAAAAAATGGTGAGAACACTGCTGTAGTCAGGGGTTGTGCAGAGAACAGTTAGAATCAGGACATAGAATTTATAATATTGTTTATGATAGTCACCCAAGGACCTGGATCCCACAGCAATGTCCTGTGTGAGTCCAGATGAAAATCTAGAGCTCATGACAGTGCCTCCCTCAGGTCCAGCTGGAGGTCTAGAGCCCATGAGAAGGACTCACACCAGTCTGTCTTATGGATCCATGCTGGGAAGGCCCAGAGGTCAGCGGTGGAAGCTAGAAAGTCTATGCCAGCAGGGTGAAGGAGCTGTGCTGGTAGTTTGAGTATTCTACACTGGAGCTGAGAAGTCACACTCAAAACAAAGACCAGGGCTGTCCTGAAAAGCACCACAGCCATCCTCAGCCACATGGAGGCCCTGAGCTCCTCTGACAATGAGAACATGCCAGGAAGCCAGCATGATGAGTTTCTCCTGGAGATTAAACAGCACACGTCTTCCCCTCTGGAGCCAGGAAGCAATGCTCAGTGTAAGGCCCAGAGCTCCCCCAAAGTGAACCACAGCCACTCTCACCAACAAGGTCCCAAGCTCCTCTGATGACAGTGGTTGAACTCACACTGGGGAAGCTAGTCATGATGAGCTCCTCCAGGAGAACCAATGGCTCAAACAGCAACACGTAGGAGAACCCATGATGCCTTGCTTCTCCTTCGCCACATCTCCATTTATGCTGGTAACTTTCCTTAGGTGGACCATCTATGCTCAGCACTATGCTGATTTAATTCAGCTGGCGTTATGTTGACTGCCAGTTTTTAATCCATAACAAACACCTTGCTTATTTAGTGCTTCCTAATTTTTTCCACATTATGACATGTGGAAAATAATGGTTTTGAAGGTTCTTGGGATAAAAGAACTAAGAACTGCTCATGACGAGAGGAAAGTCTCAGGTGCTCCAGATCCACCTGGATGCCCCAAGGGGCTACGATGTCAACATCTCAGCACCCTCTGTCTCATTTATGGTGCCCCATTGGCCACCTCACACCATTGCTAATGTTCTTTATGTTGAAGAAATCTAATATGCTTAAAGCCTGCTATTTTGATTTACTCCGGGTGGGCAGCATGTGGAGAGGCATGTGGCTGGGTTTCATGCATGTGTGACAACGCGCCCACAATTGTGGTCCTATCTGCAGGTCAATACAGATGTCTGACTGGTGAATTCATTTACATCCCTTTCACAAGTGCCCCTCCAGATCTGTGTCCCTACAGATTGTGTCACCTCTGGGGAAGTCTCTCAGGCTTCAGGGCACTGGCGTTGGTAAGAGTGGTCCTATTTAATCACAGGAAGGATGAGATCTTGAATAGCTTACAAACTTTTCCCTGGGACCTGAGATATATATATTGTTACCCTCAAACTACTATTGGTAAAATGGGTTATCACCGTTACTTCCTTTCAAATCATCAAACATCACAATGAGTCAAAATGATGTTCCGGATTAGAGGCGTCTGTAGTCACATTGGCCTGCAGGTGGCAGCAGCACGTTTCCTAAGTGCTCAAGCTGAGCTGTGTTCCCTTAGGAGCATCCTTGTTTAATGGCTGCTTTTCACTTCTTCAACTCCGGCCCATTTACTTTACAGAATGATGCTTCCTCTGGAGTCCCCAGCATATGGTATTCTGATGGTGTCTGGCCTCTTCATAGCAGTTTTATCTTTCCTAAATTCCATTCCCAAATGAAGGCTTTTAAAATTCATTTTCAGAACTTGCAAGGATCTCACAAACTCTTACATTATGTTGCTATGTCTTACCACATAACTTAAATTATAAGAATTATAAATTCTTATGGAATAGCAAGTAATTACTCAAACCAGCCCCATATGTTCCCTGAGTAAGAACAGTGGCATTGCTCTCTGGATGCTGATAAGGTGGAGAGAGGCAGGGTGGCACTTGTCTGTAATCCCAGGTTTCTGGGAGGCTGAGACAGGTAGATTGCCAGTTCAAGTCTAGCCTGGGCTACTTAGTGACTTGGTGAGGGCTAATCTCAAAATAAAAACTAAAACAGAAGGGCTGGGGATGTAGCTCAGTGGGAAGAGCCTGGATCCATTCCTCAGTACTGGGGATTATACTTCACCTGAGTGTGTGGATATGTACCAGGGCCTGTAGGAACACCTCTCAAGGGACTGAAGTTCTCAAGGTAGCTGCCCAGGTATTGAAAGCAAAGAAGAGGTAAGTGGAGAATATAATCAGGTGAGATGAGAACATTAAGTGTCACAGTTTTTCTTGTCTGTTCTTCTAGAGTTTCATTCTGTGTACAAGCAATAAAACACACCCTCTCCTTTTTATACAAAAGCTGTATCATTGTCTGTTCCTTTGGTCTAGAGAGTAATTCATGTCTAGTATTTCCTTATTAAATTTTTTCTGGTTGACTTATCCATTAGTTCAAGGAGGGATTTTCTACTATATCACATCTATTCCTTCCTTTATATCCATTAGTTTGCTGCATGAGCTGAAGTGTTGGCAATTTGCTACTATAATTGCTACTACTGATGAGTTACTGTTATTAAATAATGACCTTTGTGTTTTTTGACCTGAAGTCTTGCATAACTTTAAAGAAAAATCTGCAGAAAGAAGAGAAGCCTTGATAATGCATACCACTCAAACATACTGAAATGTCGTCATCTCTTTAAAAATCACTTATCCTTTGAGAATATATCGAAAGATCAGTGTGGCTCGACTTCAAATTCTCATTTCCAGTAATAGCCATAGATGAGATGCGTATTCCCTGTTATAAAAGCAAAGCGAGCTCGTTGAACTATGTTACGGAAAATACAGCAAGTGCAAAGATTATGACTGTTGAAAAAGCCACACTCAGGGGACTCCGCCTAAGCCCCCCTAGATTGCACCCTTGGGTTCCCAGGAACGCGGTCCTTCCTGCAACGGCAGCATGAGGTCGTTAGGTGGTGCTGTGGAGCAGGGGACCGAGTGGGACAGGAGGCGGAGCGCGACATCACGTGACCCAGGCCTGGGCCCCAGCGTCACGTGACGGGGTCCGGAAGCGGCTTCAGGGCAGCCGAAAGGATGGCTAGGACCCCGCGCTGAGCCGACCGACTGGGGTGTGCGGAGGCAGGATCCGGACCCGGACCCGGAGCCGGAGCCCAGGCGGTGAGTGCCAGCGCTGCCCGCTGCCCGCGGTGGCCGGCTAGGCGGGTCCTCTGCTCACAGATCTCCCCGCGGAGCAGATGCTCCGGGGCAGGCTCCCCCGGGTTAGGGACCGGACCCGGGCGCGGCAGCGACCTTCCCGGTGAGGCGGAGCGGGACCCCGGACCTGGCGCGGGCTCCCTGGACCTAGTGAGTTGGGGAGGCTTCCTGTTCCGTTTGACAGGTGAGGAATCAGCCGATCATTCACACCACCAGCTCGGGCTTTTTGCAAACTCCGCAAGAGGGCTCGCTGTCCTGGGCGGGAGAGCCTGCCTCGCCGGCTGCGGGGGCGGTGCCCCAGAATGGCTAAAAATGGGACATCGTGTCTCAGTACAGACCTGCAGGACCCCGGGGAGTCAGCTGGTGCAGCGCCCTCCTCGGACGGCAGGGGAAACCGAGGCCCGGGAAGCGCTGGCTAAGGGCTTGCCGGAGGTCACCCTGAGTGGCTGGGAGCCCAGTGTCCCTGGGATCTAGCAGCCGTTTGCCTTCCCCTCGCCGCCTCCCGAGGAAAGGCTGTGCAAGGCAGCAGCCCAGCTCCTCCTCGGAGTCCTCAGTTTGTTTAGCTCTGCCTTCTTCACGCCTGGGGTTAGATTGGCTCTGGGCGTGGCTCCCTGTTTGTACATCATTTTTTTTTCCTGCAAACTCATCACTCTGTCGGCTTGGTTGCTGAATGTCCTGCAATTTTGTGTGAGTCTTATGAAAAATAGGAAATATGGTTTGGAGCATGCCCGTGGATCGGCTGTGCTGCAGGGGAACCTGGGCATTAACTGGGGAATGGAAAGACCTCTGTTTTATTTGTTCTGTACCTTGGCCGATTTAAATGGATGTTTTGGAGTTCTGCGACGCTTGTTGAAATAAGATAGCAAGACCTATTGGAAAGAAAGGTGCGGATTTAAGAGATTTTGGTGCAGTTTTGCCAGCCACTCAGTCACTTTAGGTGACTCCCATCCTCTCCTAGGTCCTCAATCTGTACAATGGTAGGGTTGACTCCCTTGGGCTCTGATGTTCTCTGCATCGAGGTCTTGTCTTTTCTTATCCAGAGTAATTAATCTTTCTCCCCGTGTCCATTAAGTACCAGCCTGCAGTGCAACAAGACTTAATCTACTTGTCCAGAAAATGGTTTCCTGTACTGTTTGACATGAGATTCTCTTCTCTTCTTCTCTGTATTATGTCAAAGCTAAATACTGACAGCCAAATATAATTTGTCTTTTGCCATCAGGGCCCTCGATGGATTTTTGTCTAGTGCCTAGTTTCCAGTATTCCTTGGTATACTTTTCTTTAAAGATATTCTCAAGAGGCTGTGTGCAGCAGATACTGCTCTGGTGGCAGTTAAGTTATTGTGCTTCTGTTTTTTGGTTGTGTCTTTTTTGATTGCCTGCTCTTGAGTCCTTACTTTCTCTTTAAACCCTGTAGCTGTTCGTTCAGCCTTATCTCCCTGGCTGTCCAAAGCATTCAGAGCTGTCTTTCTCTGTTTGCAAGCTGTGTGAGCAGGAGGGTTCCATTTGCTTTCCGATAGTTCAGAGACCACAACTAGGAACACTGACAGAAATGCCAGAAGGGAAGTGGTTTTTGGGTGAGCAGGAAGACTTTTTAAAGAATTAGTTGTCTTCTGCAAGGGAACAGGGAGGCTGGGGCTCCTGGTCACCATCGTCATGGTCGCTGGGTAATTACCTTGGGAGATACTGCAGATCAAAGAACTGTGTCGGGCAGAAGATGGGGCTGGCAGTTTTAAGTTTTCCTCCCTTTGGTGCCCTCTCCACCTTGAAGGCCTCAGTTCTTTACATGTTTCATATCTCAAGGGTCAGGTGCCCAGGGCGTCATTGCTGTTAGTGATACATTTCTTCTTCTCCCTGAACCTGACGGGAGATCTTGCACCTGCTGGGTGAGCAGTGTCTTGTTTATGCTTTTGCTGGCCTGGTGCTGATAACCCTTCCAGAAGGGTGTTACTGATTAGTACTGCTAATACTTAGAGCAGTGCTTCTTTCTCCCATTAAAAAACCTTCATTGAGGCTGTTTATGCACATCCAAGGCTTGGGAAAATCCTGTGCTGCCCTCATTTGGCAAGACTTTATGGAGGTGAGCTCCGAAATGGACATGTGTGTAGTAAGTGTGGGGTCCCCCGGGTGGGGCCTTCAGTGTGGGGTCCCCGAGATGGAGCCTTCAGACTGTGCCAGAATAGAAACCACAGGTTGCCGTGTTGGTGCTGTGCCCCCCGCCCCACCCCCAATACATATCTCTTGGGAGCCTGGGCACCAGACCAGCTTTCAGTGACCTTCTTTTTCGGGAAAGTCTCGTCTGTGCTTCTCTTTACTTCAAAGCCAGGAACTTGCCCTTGTGGGCTCCTGAGATGCTCATGGCACTCAGGTCACTGTTTCCAAGACAGGGCCCTGGCTCAGCTTCTGGAGTAATAAACGGGGAAAGTACTGTGGTTTCTATAGTGAACCTCCTGACTTTCCATCCATGAATGTCTCCATAGTAATAATCACAGTCATTTCCATTAGTGAGGGTCCATGGCCCAGACATCATACCTAGTGTTTATCTTCCTGGCAATATTGTGATGAAACGTTGTTACGATATCTTTCAGGCGAGGGAGTCAAGGCAAAAGGAGATGAACTTGGCTCAGAGTTGTACAGATGACTCCAGTGGAAGTCCCCCTGTCCCAGGACTGAGGACTAAATGCAGGGTCTTACCCTGAGCTGCATCCCCAGTCTTTTTCTGTTTTTAAGTTTTGAGACAGCATCTTGCTAAATTGCCCAGGCAGGAGTTGAACGCACGGTCCTCCTGCATCAGCCTCCTGCGTGTCTGGGATTACAGGCAGGTGTCACCGTGCCCTGCCAACTAGAGTACCCTTTACTGAGCAGAATACCTGCTTCTTAATCACACCCCAAGCTCAGGGCCAGTTTTGTGTGGAGACTGTAGAGAGGGTAGGTACTGTACAGCGTGGCGGAAAGAACTTTGGACTGGGACTCTGGTTTGCTGGAATCTAATTTCTGTTTTCCTTTTCCCAGCTGGGGCCTGGGACTGACAGTCTCTGTTACCTTTAATTAGGAAGCTACAGCAGAATCTTCACGGAGGTCACTCAAGGTCCTAACCTTTAGTGGTCTTTGTGATTTAGGTAAAAAGTGAGGTGTTTGCCTTCTCAGCAGCTGCTGGGCAGGACCTGCTGACTTCAGCAGCCATCCTGGGGCTGGCTGGGGCAGGAATCTTGATTCCTGCATTGCACTTTGGTGGATTTGATGGACTCTGTGTCATGTTTGGAAAACCACTGGTGTAGAAGGCGTCGGCTTTCACTTCCCTCCTGCAGGTCTGTGTCCTTGCTTCTGTCTGTAGAATTCCAGCAGCGGGAAAGAGAACATGTGTGGAGTGGACTTCAAAATCCAACTCAGGAGAATTATTTCAAAATAAGGAACAGCACTTTGAGTGTGCAGGTATCACCCATGAGTGGCCTCTGGCAGGAGGTGAGGCCTGAGGTGTGCCCATCATGAGTATATATATAATTTTTTTTGGTATTGCTTTGTGTAAACCTGTCTACAGTTGACATCACCCAGAAAGCTGGTTAAAAATAAAATGGTCCTGGAAATGTAGCCTGGAATCAGTTCGGGTCCTGAAATCTCTAACTGTTTTCCTTTTTCTTTTTCTTTTAATCTATTTAACTCAATATATTTCAAGATATCATTTCAACATATAAATAGTACAACATTATAAAGTCATAAGCTATGTTGCAATTTTTTTTTTTTGCACCAAGTCAGTGAAATCCAGTGTGGAGGCATCTCTGATGCGAAGGACCAGATTTCATGGTACAGCTTTAGAATATTTTAGCATCTCTTGAGTCCTCATCTGCCTCTATTTTGAACAAACTCAGTCCTTAAGAAATGGAATTTCTGGAATTTTAGAAGTGTGCTTAGCATCTTGTGCAGGTCTCTAACTTCTATACCAAAATAATAAAATACCAATGGGGTTTGGAATGCAGGACTCTTGGGTGGGTCCATTATATTCTTCTGAATCCTGATAGCTGCAGCTGCTTTAAAATGGAAACGGTATTTCAATTTCAGAAAAGAATGTCTGTCTTTTCCTTAAAAATATCACTACAGTATTCTACCTAAAAATTCCTCCCCTCTATAAATTTAACATGTGATTGTTTCCCCCCAAAAATTTAGTTTGTAGACACATTCTCTGTGCTTCGTGCCACACACAGTGTTTCCAGCTGCTCGTTTTTAGTGCCAGGCTTAGGGTGTATTTGGTAGATTAAAGAGAAACTCTTACCTACTGATACGTGTGAGAGACAGTGTGTATAATGAAAAAGAAGGAAATACATCGAGGGTGTTCAGGTAGCTGCTATTTCCGGGCCGTTTTGGCTGACTGCTCTCACCGGCGCCCCCATTCCCATCAGACTTTCTTCGCAGGTTAGTCTTTTGGGTCTGAATATGTCACAGGGATTTTAACTTCATGTAAGTGGATCACATACAACATCACCTTTGTTCCTGGCCCTCGAGAACCTGAAAGACAAGCTTGTTTTCAGCTTTCACGAATTGCAGCCCTCGTTTTGACAGGTAACAGGGCCTAATAAAAGCTCCCTCACCACGGGAACCGGCAGTTGGGGCAGTAGACTTGGATACCAGGCTTCATCAAGGGCAGAGTGGCCCTGGGAGAGGCGGTCTTGGTCACCAGAAGGGCTGACTGCCCCTCCGGTGTTTGGATGCCTGCAGAACAGCCCTGGGAAAGGGCTTCTGCTTCGACTTTGCCAGGGACAAGAAATGCTTTCTCTCCCAGACCTGTCTGTTCCATTTGGACAGCTGCCTGTGGTCCAAGGTCCTTCTTTTTCTGTAGCCAGACAAAGAGCTACAATCTTTCATTTCCACCCCAAAGAGCAAGTCTAATCCATAATGACCTTTAAGGACAGTTTTTATGTCTCCTGAATTACTGGGTTGAACCTGATTCTCAGTGCCGCCAACCATTCCTGGGTTAGTTGCCCCCCCCCCCACTGTCCCTCACCGATCAGGCCTGGAGCCCTGGATATACCAGCTGTCATCATCCCTATTGCCTCGGGCTGCCCAGGGCAGAGGACAGTCGTGGGTAAATGGACCAGTGCTCACCTACCTGGCTCTGTCCCTAATGGAACCTAGGCTTTGACTCAGTGATTTTAACTCAATCTAGAGCAGCGCAGAATATTAAAGAGAGGAGGCAAGTAGATAGGAAAAGAGTTTAATAAGCGGGAGGGCACGGAGGGAGTCACCACAGGGAAGGCCGTGGCTGCTCTCCTGCAGACAAAGGGCAGGTTCTGCCTGATACAGGCTTTGATGGGGGATGGGCTCTGGGGACTGATGTGAGCTGATTTATTTTGTGGGAGTGCAGGGCATTGGGTGAACCTTTATATGCCTGAGCTTTGGCAGACTTTTGGGAGGGAGAAGCCATAGGGGCTTCTGAGAAGGAGGACTGTGCACTATCATGGCACAGCTTTGAACCGTTGCCATGATGAGTGTGCTGTCTCTCAGACGGGGTGGGGGTGGAGGGGAGCTAACAGGCTGATGTTTCCTTATTTGACATCTATTGCTATTGGCTTCTTTTAAGCTCATCACTAAACAAAGCCCCTAAGTAGCCTTTTTTTTTCTTTTTTCAATTGGCATGCGGTGGCTAAGTCACCTATCTAGGATGTGCTGTTGCTTATTGCATTTTATATCCGTAGATTTCAGATTTTTGCATTTTCTTAGCAACCTTCTCATGTAGTATTTATGTACAGTGTAAACAAGACTCTTTGCAGTGTTTGAAATGCATTCAGCACCTGTACTGAGTGTGCGTCCATGATATCTTGATTGATGGCAGGAACTGGAGAACTTTGGTAGCATGCAGCGTTCGCTTGGAAGGTTGTCACCCTCAGGTGATTCCAGGAGTCGGGAGAGACTGGACACTAGCTGTTGCTTGCATGAATACATTCGTTGGTTTTTGGAATATTAGAACTGGAGAGGAGCTGAGAGATATTTTAGTCCACACACTCCACCCCCCCCATCTGAACACTAACATCCTACATAAAGGAAATGGTTCAAAGTTACAAAGCAAACTGGTGACGGAGGCAGCCTTAGAACCCAGGCCTCCTGACAAGCATATATACTAACTTCCTAGCTTCTGCCTGCTTAGCAAGAGGTTTTCAACTTCCTGTGTTGATGCTTTATAGATTTGCCTCCCTGATTCTCTTCTGAATTTAATTGCTCCCAAGCTGGATGATATCCTTGAATTCCTCCAGAAGCTGAGGAGATGAAACCCTCTCCAGCAATGAAGCAAGGCAAGATCCGCCCACTGAGATTTGCAGGTCCTGCTATGGTGTGAATATGGTTGTCCCCAGCAAAACTCACACTGGGGCTTGATGTCCCATGTAATGGTTTGCTTCACCCTCATGAAGGGGTTAATGTAATTTTCAAGAGAATGGGCTGATTATTGTGACAGTGGGTTGTCATGAAGTGATTCCCTTTTATCTCACCATCTGACTTCTCTTCCTCATGTGCCCACTGGCTTTCCATTTTTCTGCCATGCAACCATGGGGCCCTCAACAGAGGCCAAGTACATGCTGGTGCCACACTCTTGGACAGTCTTGGACCTTCAGGACAGCAGGCTCTTTTCTTTATGAATTACCTGGGTTCAGGTATTTTGTTACAGCAATAGAAAACAGACTAGTCTGATACTGACTTTCTGTTAAGTACTTATAAGTCCTTGTAAGATTGTATGGGGAAGGAAGGAGAAGGGATGTATGTTCCAGTTGGTGGGTATCTTAGTTACTTTGGCTTTGCTGGGGCAAAGTACCTGATACCTACAAGTTAAAGGGGGGAAGTTTACTTTGGCTCACATTTTGTAGTGATTTCAGTTCGTAGTCAGCTAGCTCCAAGGCAGAGAAGCGTGGCAGAGGAAAAAGAGTTCATAATATGGCAGCAGGTAGCAGGGAGGGATGAAGGAAAGAGGAGGGATGTATACTGTTCTGGGCAGCGCCCACAGTGACCCACCTCTTCTCACCAGATGTCACTTCCTAACATCATACCCAGGTAAAACCCATCAGTGGACTAATCCAGTATCATATACCCGTGACTCAGTTCCGCACACCCACGCTCCAGTCACCTCCCAAAAGCCCACCTGAGGGCATGAGACTTTGGGGGATATTTAAATACAAGCCATAACATTCTGCTCTTGGCCCCAAAAGACTCCTGTGCATCTCTTTATGCAAGATGCAATGGTCCATCTCTAGGAGTTGCCAAAACCCCTGACAGTTTCAGCACTGTCCAAAATCTCATGTGAGATTTAAGGCATTCTAAGCCGTGAGCACCTGTAAGAATGAAGAGAAAGTTAAGCATTTCCACTATCCAGTGGCACAAGATAAACATTCCCAATCCAAAAGGTACAAATAGGGGAATAGAGAGGAATGGCATCAAAGCAAGACCAAAATTTAGCAGGCAAGCATTAAGTCCCACAGTTGTATGTCCATCCTGTAGGGTCATTTATGGAAAGATGTGAAATGGAAAGGGCTCTGGTGGCCCCACTACTGTGACAGTACCAGTGGTTGTGTCCCTCATGGCTTCTCTTTCAGACTGGCTTTGCTTACTCCTTCTGGCTTTGCTCAGATGATCCATATTTCCGGCTTCTCCAGTTTTCTGGGGTCTACGCTGCACTTCTAGCTTCACACTCACGGCTTCATACATTGCCCTCTCAGGGGCACACTGCCTGACCTTTCAGGTCTTTTTCTGAAATTTGGGTAGAATTTTTGCATTCTGCCTAAAACCAGCACTATATGGATAATCCCAGGGTCTGCCACCAGCTGGAGCAGTAGTCAGGCTTCCTTCAAGCCAGGGGTTGAATGCCTGGATTGGTGAGCCCTAAGCCCAATCTTGAGAACCCTCCATTCTGGACCATGGTGCCTTGGGCTGTCTTCTCAAAGCAAAGTCTTTTGCCTTTGCAGCTCTGACCCTGCAAAGAGTGGAGTCCTGCTGGTTCTTGTAATGCTCTCAGGCCATCTTTTCTCTTGTCCTCTTCCTTTTCAGCAACCAAGTTCTCCACTGCTCCATCTTTGTTGGCTAGAACTTTACCAAAGTTTCCTTACTTAGCCAAACCAAAAACTTTTAAAATCATTCTTCTGGAACATTTGCTCTGATTTTGAAGGTATAGCTGGCTAAAGGCCCCCAACAGTAACCATGCCACTGCCTCAACATTATACTGCCTTGAAATTTCTTCCACTAGATTAATTAGTCTGCTTCCCTTCATCTCAGACTCCTACAATGTCTCTGGACATGAACAAAATGCAGATGAATTTTCTACCAAACTGTTAACACACATAGCTTGGAGTCCAACTGCCAGTGTGGTCCTTGTTCTGAACTGAAACCTCCTGAGCCTGGGCTTTATCAGCTGCATTTCTATCAGCATGCTGGTCATCTGTGCTCTGACTAGAATCTCTCATCAAGCTGTGCTTTCAGAATTTATGGCTGCTTCTCCAACTGACATATCTCAAACTTTTCAAGCTTTTCCCACAAACCACTTCCAAAAAGTCTTTGGAATCACCTGGTCATGTATAGTCCCAGCAGCAACCCCACTTCTGGTACCAAAATCTGTTCTAGCTATTTTCTCATTTCTGAGACAAAGTACCTAAGTTAAAGTTAAAGGGAGGAAAGGGAGGGGAGGGTTTTTTTGGCTCACAGTTTGTAGAGGTTTCAGTCTGTAGTCAGCTGGTTCCAAGGCAGAGCAGCATGGCAGAAGAGAAGGAGTTCATGACATGGCAGCAGGAAGCATGGAGGGATGAAGGAAGGAGAAGGGATACTGTTCTGGGTGGCACCCACAGGGACCTGCCTCTTCTCACCAGACCTCACTTCCCCATATCACACCCAGGTAAAGCCCATCAGTGGACTAATCCAGTATCATATACCCGAGACTCAGTACCACACACCCATGCTCCAGTTACCTCCCCAAAGCCCCACCTATGAATGCATGAGGTTTTGGGGGACATCTTGAGGCCATAGCAGTGGGAGAAAATGGATCACCTGGTACTGGAGTGCAGCTAGTTTTCAATAGCTTCCAGGAACTGGCTCTTTGTGGAACTCTTGGCAGAGAGCTGTCCTTTAGCAGCTGATGTTGGGTCCTGAGTTGTGTTATGGTTTCAATCTCGAATGTCCCCCCAAAGTTTGATGTAGTTAGAGGTAGGGTTTTGGGGAGGTGATTGGATAGTGGGAGTGCTATACTCATTGGTAGATTGGTTTATTGATGAGTTCATAGCTGAATGTGCTGTTTGTTAGGAGTTGGGGACTGGGGGAAGAAGTGTGTCCCTGGGGGCAGGCCTTTGGAAGGTACATCTTCCCTGGCTCCCCTTTCTCTGTGCTTTCATGAGTTGAGCACCTTTCCTCTTCATTGTCCTTCAGCCAGGCTCTTTCTGCCTTGGAGCCAGTGGAACTGTGAGCCGAAAAATCCTCCCCTCCTTTTAAGTTGCAGGTGTTGCATATTTTGTCCTTATGATGGGAAAGCGATTAATACAGGGTGAATGGGTGGTTGCAATGATAGTTGGATGTCTGGTCTGCTTGTCAGATTTCTGAGACTGCACCTCAGGCTCAGGTGAGGTCCACTCACATTCTCCGAAGTGTCAGAATTTTTAGTTCTAATTTTGTTGTTAGCATACATTTCCCCTTTCCAGACTGTGTGTTCTTGAGGGCAGGAAGTTGGCTCTTTTTCACTGTAATATCCCTCACGGCTCCCTGTATTGCTTTCAGTAGCTGTTCCAAGTTCAGATTGAGCAACAGGACACACGTTTTCTGCTTTGCTGCTCCCTCCCTGCAGCAGGGCAGAGCCTCCATCTTTGGGGCCTCGTTGTTCATGTATAAGGTGAGGGGCTGGAGAGGCTTCTGTAGATGATTTTAGCAGCATTCTGCAGGTCTCTGGAGGCTTCTATAGCTTCCAGAGGGTTCCTCACTGTGTGTTTTGGAGCAGCCCTTTTTCCTGCATTTCTGCAGCAGCATCATGAAGAGAATCCACCTGTGGGACTCCACCCTTACCAACCTTCACCCACACACAACAGGAAGGGTTGCTCCTCTCACCATCTTTTGAAACTGAGCAAACTCATAAAAATTAAAAGGAAGATGGTGTGAGGAGAAAAAGGGGTGTGAGATCTTCCCTTCCCTTCATAAAGATCACTGCTGATACTCCTGTAAAAGACGGGGTAATGAGTCAAGGATAACATTTGTTTAATCAAGGTTTTACATGACAGCGACTCCTTCAGAAATGGAGACGCGAGCTAGGCACGGTGGTGGATGCCTGTAACACTTGCACTCTGAGAACTGCAAGGTTGAGCCTGGCCTGGGCGGCTTAGAGCCCTAGTGAGACCTTGTCTCAAAAGCACGAAAGAGGGCTGGGGATGTAGCTCAGTAGGAAGGCCCTGACATTGGTCCTGGGAGGGAAGCCCAGCAAGGCCTGATCCTTCTTGGCCTCTCTCTGTCAAGTTCCTTCTTCCTAGCCAGGGACAGATCCTCTGGAGTGAGGGTCTGCACAGGAGAAGGGAGGAGAGAGAAAGTGGTCTTTCTAGGTTTGGTGGCTGCCTTGGGGGAAAGCAGAGGAGTTTGGATATTAGGACCTGCCCTTGGGAAGCCCAGCTGGGCTGGAGTTCATGATTCTCTTGCTGGGATTGTAGATGTGAGCCACAGTGCCCAGCTCCTGATAACTGCTAAAGAGTGCAGGACAAGCCTGAGGTCATGGTAGAAAGGAGGGGATCAACACTGGTGTCCTTGAACCCAGTGGGGAGTTTGAACAGGATCGAATGATCCAGAGGGTCAGCCTCTCTTCGCTCCTTCCCTCCCATATCCTTTCTCTTCTCCTCTCCCCCTTCTTCTCTCCCTCTCTTCCCTCTCCTCCTCTGTTTTAAATGATCCTCAGGGCCTGTACTTGCTACCACAGGCAGCAAGGTCACATGCAACAAGATTTGTTAGTGAAGGAGCAAGAGGGTCCAGTGAGAAATACCCATCCTCTGAGAGTGCGCTCCTGGGAGAGGTGTGTGACACAGCTATTGTTCGAGGTACACAGAATGAGCTGTGTGGAAGGAGTAGTTACCTGTGGCAGAAGGAACAGGGAAAACTTCCTGGCAGCGTTTGCATCAGCTCTGCCCTCCCCGGCATTGCCTCACCCCTGCACCATGACAAATTTAAACATTTATGAGTGGCACGCTCCGGGAGGGTTGGGAGCACAAGCCCAGCGAGCTCAGCCTGCCCCCGTGTACTTTGCACCTCTTGGACGCTCTGGTTGTACTTAATCCACGGTGCAGCCGGCACAGTGATGACTGTGACCATGGCTGCCCCTGCCCCAGAGCCCACTCCGGGCTTGGAGCTCAAGGCCCCAGCTGCCACAGGTGATAACGCCGGCCCTGTCCCTGCAGCTGCCATGTCCACGCAGAGGCTCCGGAATGAAGACTACCAGGACTACAGCTCCACTGACGTGAGCCCCGAGGAGAGCCCATCCGAGGGCCTGGGCAACTTCTCACCCGGCGCCTACCAGCGTTTTGGGGAGAGCAGCAGCACGACGTGAGTAGCTGTGATCTTGTCCCCCCCACCAAGGGAGTCACCTCCCAAAGTCTGTCTTTGGGTAGTTTCCTCTCCCTTTTTTGGGACCTTTTGTCGGTTCTGCACTTTGTTTGTTTGTTTTGTTTGGTACCGGAGATGGAACTCATGACCTCGCACTTGCCAGGCAGGTGCTTGTGCCACTGAGCTAAATCCCCTACCCCTTGTCAGTTCTGCACGTTCGAGATGAAAGTAAGCTATAAAGAGACAGGATAAGCGGCAGCGCTGAGAGTCATACTCTTGCCCGCCACCCTTTCTTGCTCTTTGCTTCAATTGTTCCTCGCAGAATGCTGGTGCCTGGACTTAAGAAAAGCTTGTAGATGGGACTTTTTCTCATTTCAGAACCACGTGTTGTGTGCACTGATCTGTAAATGCCACCAAACCCGATTGGAAGCCTCCTTGGCTGATCCCAGCCCCCCACCCCCGACTTCTGCCCTTTTGCTGAGGAGCCCCGGCTGCTGGCTGCGGAAGAGAGAAGTGGGGAAATCAGTGCTGAACCTGGATGGTCCAGCTGGACGGTCCAGCAGTTGGTAGGGCAGAGGGGAATACTTTGGTTACTTAGAGAGAGCTTTAGTCTCGTCCCTGGAAACTGAAACCTAAGACCTCTCTCTGCTGACTTTGGCCCTTTTAGGGCCTTGGTTTACCCAGATAGAAGAACCAATTTGAGGGGCCCAGTCTACACTGTGCTGTGTGGTGGTCACACTTGAATCAGAAGATTTGGAGGGAGCTTTCTGCTCCCTGGAGTTTCCCAGCTGCCTCCTGAACTCCACAGACTACTGACGCTTCTTGGGGTCCCAGCGCCCAGTCCTTTGCAGCTCTTCTGCTTATCTCCAAGCCGAGTTCACCCTTCCTGGGTTCCCTTGTGGGTTGGGATGCCCTGCCGAAGAGTCCTCTGTGTCCTGGAGTGATGCAGCCCCTTACTGTCCAAGGGACCATGGAAGCTTGTCTTGGAGCCCTCTCTGTAGAAGCTTCTGCCCACGTGCTCTCCAGGGAGGCGCATTGTCTTTTGTGAACTGGAATGGTTTGGAGGATTTGGTCTCTCCGCACGGCCAGCTCCTCTGCACCATGAGCTGCTTTTTGTACACAAAGATTCCGACTTGGCATCTTCTTCCTTACATGGTATGTGCTTTGGTAGATTCCCCCTTTGCAGTCAGTTTTAGCAAAAGATTGCTTCCAGCCAGCTGTCAGCAGTGAGGACCACCTTTCCCCTCTTCCCCCAAACCTCCTCCACCCCAGGAGTGTCCCCCAGGCAGAAGGAGCTTCACACGCAGGCCACGTCAGCTTGTCTCTGGGGAGCTGTTACTGTGAAATAGTCCCTCCAGGCTTTTGTCTCTGTAGTTTCCCTTCCAGTTTTTGCTGCTGCTTATTCTGAGGCGTCAGCTTATCTATGCCGGCCGTAAGAGGTCTAGATCTTCGTTTTTATAGAGACCAGCAAAGTACGAAACTCACCAGCAGGCAGTTTCAGCATAGGTACCTGTGGGTTTTGGCGATGTGAAGGATGCCTTCTGAGTATCTTTTGTCCACTTAGGGAAATAACCAATAGCCAGGTCAAAATTACTTCCCCTCACTTGTTAAAACTGAGTACATCAGAAGATGCTTTCCTTGGGCTTAGACTGGGGTATTTTCCAGGGTGCTCTGACATTGCAATGTGACGTAGGGACTAGGGATGCCCATCTGTAGCTGTCATAGGCCTCAAAGCCCCACCACAGCTGGTCCAGGGAGCAGGACGGCTCCCTGCAGGCTTTGTTACCCCTGTCCAGGGGCACCGGAACTGCACAAGCATTTGTGCAGAAAATATGCCCAGTGTGAGTGAGTTATAGGTTGATTTGGGGGCCCTTGTTAGCCTGGGTTAACCTCTGATACATAGGACGTGGTAGGGACAGGTTTTGATCTGGATTCCTTGGCTTTTTGTGCTTGTCCTACCCTGTTATATAGTTCGCTAAGGAACAAAGTGCCTGGAAATGCCCATTAACATATCACTTGTACCCAGGCTGCCCATGGCTCTTCTGTAAGTTAAAGGTTCATTTCAGACCCCAAATTACAGGGAACAAGGGGGAGCCCCAGACTTTTCCACAATGATGAACTAGGAAGCGAGACTGTTTCCTAACATTTGATGTTATCAAGCCGTTGAATTCATTGACAGCAGCCTCGACTTACACTGTCACGTACATTTTCCTTCTTGATGAGTCACAGGATAGCAGCTAGAGATTGTGCCTTGGCCTGTGCCCCAGACGGGTGGGCTGAGAACCCAGCTGAGCAGACCTGGCCTTCCCTAGGTGATCTGGAGCGGCCCTCTGCCAAGCGTGGGCTGCAGTCTTGGGGGGGGGCTCAGATCGTTCCAACATGTCTAAGAGGACAGAACCCCTTCAGTGTAGCTCTAACACATTGGGCTTTCCGCCGTGGTGACATCCATGCTGAGGAGACAGACACTGCCGGATAAACAGCAGGCACCATAGCGTGACCCGAGGCAGCAGCCACAGATGGTGCCAGTCACCAATGTATTTTCCACTGCCACACAGGAGGAAGAGAAAAGAGCCAATTTCACTCAAGAACATTCAAAATAAAGTTAGTCAATAAAGTTAGTCAAATTACTAATTTTATTAAATTATAAACCTCGGGACAGGTCTCATTAATATACTTAAGACAGACTGAAGCACAAATGGAAAATACCAACGTGAGTACTGCAGCAGCTGTCTGGACTAGCCGCTTTTTTTTTTTTTAACACTATTTTTACTAGAAAAACAATGAACTATAGTTCAGTCAGAACTGAGTGGTTGGCATTTTCTTGGAAATTAATGGAGGGAATCCGTCTTCTTGGAAAGGAAAGAAATGGACCTGTCAACTCAAGAGAAACAGTATAAGTCAGGTGTGGTGGTGCACACCTGTAACCTCAGCACTCGGGAGGCTGAGGATTGTTGAGAGTTAGAGACCAGCCTGGGCTACACAGTGAGCTCAAGGCCAGCCTGAACTGCATAGTGAGACCGTGTCTCAAAAAGACAAAAAAAAAAAAAAGGAAAAAGAAAAACAGTGTTTGTTGCCCACAGCAAAATTTGAGCTTTCAAGCAAAATTAGAAAAAATGAACAACAAAAAGAGAGGGCCAAATAATAATAATAATAAATAAATAAAAAAAATAAAACGATAAAAAAATAAAAAAAGAGAGGGCCGGGGATATAGCTCAGGGGGGCCGCGCCTGCCTGGCAAACCTGAGGCCCTGAGTTCGGTTCCTGATTCCAAAAAGGAAAATAGTTTAAAAGAAAGAGAGAAAGAAACGACAGTATAGCCTCCTTGTATCCCCAGCTCTGTGAGCTTGACAGCTTCTCTCTGCATAAAACTTTCGAACAAGACCAGCAGTGATATTGATGAATGTGGTTTTTTTAGTGTTGTATTCTGAAAGATGTGAGTGTTTGGAGGATTTGCATAACTCAGGGACCAATATCCATCCAGTACCCTGAGTGTGATGCTAGAAATTGTGCAGGGGGAGAGACCCATCGAAGGGCAGGATCACCAGTGGGTGTGAATGTAATGAAGTCCAGAAAGCTCACACGGGGCGTGTTGCAGCCCACCTCTGAGAAACGATCATGCGTTTCCTTCTGAAGTCGTGGGAAAGAAAAATTCCCATCACTACTTCCTTACCCAGCTTCGTGTCTAAATTTTCCGTCTTCAGTTAATCAAGGCACGGAAGACATTAAAAAGACAGTACCATTTTCACAATTTTCTTTTGAAAATGGAGTTGCTTTTTAATAAATTTACTTTATGAGCAGGTAATGAAATTATGAAATAATTATTTTTAATGAAATGTTTTAAAATTTTCTGCTGTAATTTTTAATATCTATCAGGCAGATATAATCTCCATCAACAATAGCTATTTGGGGGTCCTTCTCTTATCAGAGAATAGAGAAGTCATGAGACCAAAAAAGTATTAAGAACCACTGATGGAGTATGAATGAGACTATGGAGTTTTGCTGGGCTTTTCTCTTCCCCCTGTAACCTTGAGGACTCCCGGCCGGCTGGGTTGGTTTTCTGATGCTCACGAAGTCTTGGGTGGTCTCCGCTCAGGGCCGTCTTTTGCAAAGAGCCCTTTAGATCAGTGGCCTGTTTGTTCCCAGCCAAAGGGAGCCCAGAAACTGTCTCATCCAGGTCAGGTTTGCTCTCTCTGTAGACGAAACAGCAGCCCAGGGGAGGCGAGGGGTTTGTTTGTGTGCGGGTGACGGCAGGGCAGGGCGCGGAGGCACCAGGCAGATGGGTGTGGTGCTGCATTCTTTCTCCCTTGAACCGAGTGTGTTAACTTTCACCAAGGTAGAAGTTCAGGGGGCTCACTGTCCCCTGGTCACTGGACCCTGGGAACCACCCGCTGTTTTCTTGATCTTTCCTGGAAAATGGAGCAGAGTGGGAAGATCAAGAGCTGTTCTTCCTGAGGGTCAGAGGACAGGGGTAAAATTACTTTCCAGAGGGTGCGGCTAGGTCTTATTAACAGCCTTTATGAGCAACAAGTGTTACTAGGGAATTTCAGACCTGAAGTTTAAGTGACCCTGTTGAGAGATTTATGTTATTTGTGCAGGAGAATTTCCAGACATTGTCAGGGGCCAAACCCTGAGTGGCCTAGACCAAGTGATGGTACATTCAACTTCCTTTTCCTTTGGAGGTGACAAAGGATGAGAAAAATAATACCCAGCCAAGCGTGCTCCTCCGCTGTCTCTCCTTGATGAGCCCCCACTCCCTTAACCAAGGGAATCTCCCTGCATGCTCCCCTTCACTCCGGCCACACCTCACTTTCTCTCTGGGGACCTTTCACCAGGCCCCCCTCTTCCCCAGTGGCATCTTCTTCCTCAGCGGTTCCTGTTTATACCCCATGTGTCCTGCTGGACCCAGCTCGAGTCCGTCCACCCTGCCAAGCTTACCTGGATCCCCTTTCCCTGGGCTGTCTTCCTGGGTTTCTCTTCAGATGGGGCCCTTTGCACCATGTATGGTTGTGAATGTGTTCGCTTGTCTTCCTTGGATCACTGGTTTCCGGAAACCGAGCTCATCTGATTCTTACCTGTTTCCAGTGCCGCAGTTAACACTGTTTGAACGTGGTAGATGGCAAAGAATTGAATGAGGCCTGTAAGGGGTTTTACCAGTGCAGCTTGAGGGAACACCAATAGAGGTGCGAAAATTTGCCTCAAGTCAGAAGGAGACCAGGTAACCAGGCGGGTGCCTGTCAGAGACAGCTTCTCCAGTGCTAGGCTGAGTCAGCATTTGATTTTTTCCCCCCAATTCGCAATGCAGTGGGGACCTCTGGCCTCTAATGGTGTTTCCTGGCTTTTATCTGGGCTTCTGCTCTCCTGCAGTGTCTGTCCTTCATGTATCCCCTCTTGCTGTTTTTGGGAGTCAGCTCGGTGGTTAGAAGCAGAAGGAAAGGGTAGAGGGCGTAGACCCTGCCTGCACCCCTCTGCCTGATGCCTGAGAGAGGCCTGGACACAGCGGGTAAGCGTGAGGCCGGGCTGGACTCCTGGCGCAGCGCTTTACTGGGTGTGACCCAAATTTGAGCAAGTTGCTTCCTTGTGCAGAAAACCAAATCTCATTGGTCATCATAGAATCCAGCGGGAGAATGCACTGGGTGCTTTGTGTGGTGCCGAGCACTTCCTAAGCCCTCACTTCCGCCGTGGTTAACTTGCCTATGTTTCCCTTCCTTCCACTTCAGATGGTTCCAGACCCTGATCCACCTGTTAAAAGGCAACATTGGCACAGGACTCTTGGGGTTGCCTCTGGCGGTGAAAAATGCAGGCATCTTGGTAAGGGTCTGCACAGTGCGGGAAAGTCTCATGCCAAGTTTTAGGAGACAGTGTTTTAGTTTTTGATTATTTCACTTAAAACACTATACATAAGAGAAGCTTTTTTTTTTTTTTTTTTTTAAATTCAGCCAAAAAAGCAAAATGGAGCTGTCCATTCGCTGGAAGATGTTTAGTAAGGGCTGCTGTGAGCCAGGCACTGACAGGCTATCAGGCTGTCAGTGAATTAAACCAAAGTCCCTGTCCCCCCCCCCAAGGTCCTGTCTCCATGGAGCGTGCTCTGTGGTGGAGAGCACACACTCGAAATGGGCCGGGCAGTTCCTGTCGATAATACGAACTGATGAGTTGACAGATAGCTGCCCATTTTCTCTGTCCCCTAGCCCTGCCCCTGAGACTCACGCGGCCTCTCCTTAGGATTCGTCTTGATGGCCTGCCCAAAGCCATTCTGGCACGGGTATGTGGCTGATCCTCTGCTAAGTGGCCCTTCCCCCACGTCCCTTCTCCCCAGAGCCCCGGGATCTTCCGTCCTGCCCGTGTGCAGCAGTCTTGGCAGGGACTTGGTTTGAGTCCCTGTCCTCTGTGGGGCCGACTCTCTGGAATCCAGCGAAGTCTCCGTGATCGTACTTCTCTCCTGTGGGCCAGGGGTTCTAGCCTGGAAAGCACTGAGCAGCGTTTTAGTCACTTGTAGATGGCCCAGTCTCCCTTGGGCTTCTCTCTTAACCCCACCTCTTTCTCCTCTTCCCCCACCGCCCGTCCCAGTTGGGTCCCCTCAGCCTGCTGGTGATTGGCGTCGTGGCCGTGCACTGCATGGGCCTCCTGGTGAAGTGTGCCCGCCACTTCTGCCACAGGTGAGAGCCCTGAGCTGCCCCCAGGGGACAGACTGTTACCTCTGGCTTCTTTCCCAGCCCCGGGAGTGGGACTGTGTGTGGCCTGGCTCGGTTCCTCTTCCCACGGTAGGAGGGAGGATGGCTGCTTGGTACTGAAGCCCAGTACGTAGAGACCGCACTGGAATTCCGTGTGCTTTACAGTGTTCCCACCACTGAAATGGTTCTCTAGATGGTGTGAGTTACAGGGAAAGGACCTGTCCTGTGGATCGAGATCTCGGGGTCCTTGGAGGGCTCCGGAGTGGCACCTGAGGGTGAGCGGTGGGGAACTGGCTTAGGTCACAGTGTCTCCGTTAGTTCTGTTGCTGTCACTGACTGACATACTCTTCCCTTCCTCTGGTTCCCCCTTCCAGGCTGAACAAACCCTTTGTGGACTATGGTGACACCGTGATGTATGGTCTAGAGTCCAGCCCCAGCCCCTGGCTCCGGAACCATGCCCACTGGGGAAGGTAACTGGTTTCCCGTTTCCTTTCAGCCGTGGCTTCCCTGAGCAGAGGCCTTAGGATAAGGATGCGGGGACCGGGGCAGCAGAAGGGAGTGTCGTTTGGGTCAGCTTTGCTGCTGGAGAGCTGTGTGACCTTGGGCCCAGTGCCCCTTTCTTCTCCAGCCTCGGTTTTGGGACCTGCCTGGGAGATCTCCCCTGACCATTCCAGTTTTGACAGTCTGTGGCCAGTGATCATGTGTGATTCATTAATTTGCCCAGCAAATGTATTTTATTTTATTTATTATTATTATTATTATTATTATTTTTTTTTTTTGTGGTAACGGATGTTGAACTCATGACCTCGCACTTGCCAGGCAGGTGCTTATGCCCTTGAGCTAAATCCCCAGCCCCAGAAAATGTATTTTAAACACTCAGCTTGTAAGTGGCCCAGCAGTTCTAGGTCGGGAGGAGAGATGCCTGGGGTAGATCATCCGTTCCCACCCTCCCAGAGTCTGTGCCCAGGGTAGGGAGAAGGATCCCCAGGAAGAGAAGCAGGAGCACACGGTGTGAGCACAGTGAGGACATCTGTTAGGGGCGGGGAGCGTGACGGATAGGACAGATGTCTGGGGCCTCAGAGGGGAGGAGCGTCAGAGCTGTTCAGGCCTGGCCGGTGCTCAGAGAGAGGAGCGGGGCAGGAGACTGGCCTGGAAGAGTGAGAGTATTTGCAGTGACTTTCCAGATGCCCGCAGGGAAATGCACTGCTACTTGTTTCCTATAGCTGGATGTTGAGGACAGATGCCATCAAGGGCTGAATCTTTGTTTTGTTTTGTTCAACTGAACCACTTAAAGCTATGTTCTCTAGAATAAAGTTCCTTTTTGGGGGTCAGAGAGAAAACTTACCTTCACTGAGTCAGCTTTGTCCTGAGGCAGATACTGTCACTGCTTTTTTTTTGTACCGGGGATTGAACTCACAGCTTGCCAGGCAGGTGCTTGGGCCTCTGAGCTAAATCCCCGGCCCCTCTGTCCCTCTTTGGCAGAGCCCTTTCCTACTGATTGTGAGAAGCCAGACTGGCGGGTGCTCGCTATGAGTGAGTTGGTGGCTTGTTAATTCTTCCTCCCTCCTTCTCTGCCTGTCTTTCCAGAACCCTCCCTTTTCATAAAATGTGTTCTCATAGGAAAAACATTTTTTTAACAAGATAGAAGGACATAAAGTTAGGAGTAAACACTTTTACACAGTTATATATGGGTACCCTTTTGGAACTTTCTGTATATTTATGAACATTCACATGTTCTGAAATGGTTTTTGTTTTTTGCATATATAAACCAACCGTCTTAGATACTGTTGGGAAATTTGCTTTTCCCCCTTAAATGTCTCAGGTATTTTCTCTACCAGCACATGTAGCTTTAACCATCTTCCCAGTGCCCCAGTTAGGAGGTCCATGACTTAACTGCTTTCCCCTGGGTGGCCCTTTAGGTTGTTGGCAGCTGTTGTGTAACTGCTCCCACCAGAGTCTCCCTGGGTGCATTTATTTCTTTGTATTTAGATCAGTTTTGGGGTAGAGGTTATAGGAAGAGCCTATGAAGGTTGTTCTTCAGGTTTTTATTTCAGGGTCTCCTTGTAGCTTTAGAAGCAAAGGCCTGAGATGGGACAGGTGGGCAGTGGGGAGAGAGGAGGCCAGGGGCCGTGAATTCCCTGACCTCATGTCGTATTCTAGATAGGTAACCGGGAAAGAGACCTCGAGAACCACACACGTGGAGCCTCTCTCCTTCCTCCCAGGGCTCGGCTCGTGGCACTAACACAGGTCCTTCCCCACTGGGACATGCTTGTCCTCGTCCCATTGGGAAGGACCTGTGATAACTTTAAGAGCACTTGGGAAGCACCTGTCTCCCCGAAAGTCCATCGTCTGCGCTGTGATGATCTTTACCTGCTCCCTCCCCGCTCCAGGCGCATAGTGGACTTCTTCCTGATCGTCACCCAGCTGGGATTCTGCTGTGTCTATTTTGTGTTTCTGGCTGACAACTTTAAACAGGTAGAGTCCTGATCAAAGAGCAAGAATAACAAGAGATGTGTCAAATTTCTAGTTAGGATTCCTGCCAGGATAATTTTGGTCCCCAGAAGAGTTAAGGTTTTAGACTTTATAGGCTATGGTTCCTCGTTTGGCTCTCAAGTCTAGAGTGCAGAGAAACCCCAAGACGTCTTGTCCATCCTTCTGTCTTAGGTGAGTGTGCTCAAACCCAGTTGTTAATGATACACGGAGCTCTCCAGGGAAGGTTCCCAGCCCATGGGTGTCTTGGAGACCTTGTTCGCACCCCGGAGCCTTTAGTCAGGGCCCCCTTCCCACCAGACACCCCTTGGCTTCGTCATTGGCGGGGTTTTTCTTTCTCCGCCTCGTTCTAGGTGATTGAAGCTGCCAACGGGACCACCAACAACTGCCACCACAACCAGACGGTGATCTTGACGCCCACCATGGACTCGCGGCTCTACATGCTCGCCTTCCTGCCCTTCCTGGTGCTGCTGGTCTTCATCCGGAACCTCCGGGCGCTGTCCATCTTCTCCCTGCTGGCCAACCTGAGCATGCTGGTCAGCCTGGTCATGATCTACCAGTTCATAGTCCAGGTAGGCGCCCAGGCCCTCCCCAGCCCGTGAAATAACCGAGAGACAAACAGAACGAGGAAGTGGAATGTAAGTAGTTACGTGTTCCCTGCCTGTGGCGTGTTAGATTAGGAGTTCTTAATGTCAGCGCTGTTGGGATTTTGGGCCAGGTAATTTTTATTTATTTATTTTTTTGGTGATGGCACTGGCCTGTGTTCTGTAGCAGCATCTGGGTCTCTACCCTGTAGGCGATGGGGGAAACTCTTCCCCTCGTTGTGACAACCTAAAATTCCCTAGAGGTTGCCCAGTGTCCTGGGGAGATGCCTTCAGTCATCCATGTTGCAATCGCTGGTTTTGAATTTTTTTGATTCAATTCTTAGTGCATGATTATTGCACACGATTGGAAAATGGGGTTGGGGATGAAGGTCAAAATAGAAATGGACTTTTCTAATCTGTGTTTCCGTGAGGTAATTCTTTACCGATTCCACTTCTGTATTTACTCCTCAAAATTACGAATCTGCTCATCGTTCGCGCCGCCTGCTCAGCCCTGGTGAGCGGGTCTGCGGGCTGATGGGGCGGGAGGACGTCTGAACATCAGTGACCAGGTGCGGAGCAGGCCACCTGGACAGCGTGGGGGAAAGATGGTGCCAGCACCAAGATTCGAGAGAAGGGAAAGAAGTAAAACCAGGCAAATAACAGCATAGCTTTAAAAAAAGAGATATTTCTATTTAATTTCCCATGAACTCACTTCGGCGCCTGTTCATTAAGGTGCAGACCGCACAGAGCCCGCCGAACTCCCTGTCTGTGTCCCTGGGGTCCTCTCAGGTGTGCCCGCTGTGTGAGTGACCAGACAGGTCCTAGATCTCAGGGAGCCATTGAGGCGCTGTGTGATTATGCTGTACAGGCAACACATTAAACAAAAAAATACTTTTAAAACAATTTTTAGACGTTATCTGTAGAGTTCATTTATGTGTTTTCTCTGTTGCCAGTGCCTTACAGAACTCTCCAAGTCAGGCGCTGTGGTGCAGGCCTGTAATTCCACTACTCAGGAGGCTGAGGCAGGAGGATCAAAAGTGTGAGACCAGCTGGATGACTTAGTGAGACCCTGTGTCAAAATGAAAAGGGCTGGAGTGCCGCTCAGGGCGAGCGCGCTGGCGTAGCATGCACGTGGCTCGGTGTTCAGTTCCCAGTGCTGTGGGAAAAAATCTCTCCAGTCCACAAGCCCGGCTCCCCTTACTCTCCAGCTGCTCCCTAGTAGCAGAGAACAGATGTGGAGCAGGTTATTTAACCCGCCCGCAGTGTGAGGCCGTGCAGGGAGCAGTGCGTCTCTGCGCTGTTGGTCTGAAGGTGCAGCTGCGGAGAGGTCACTCTTCTGCCTGTTTTCCACTGCCCACTGGCTTTCTCCAAAGGCCGTCAGCTGCTTTTACATCCACGGCCTTCCTTGGTGTGTACGCGTCTGTTTTCCCACCCCGGCCAGTCTGGCTGCTTCAGTCCGGTCAATTGTGGTCGTCCTGATGGCGAGCACTGCCTCATTTTTACACAGTGACCTGGTCACCTGCCAGTGTGGCTCCTGAGAGATCAGCGGGTCCTGGGAAGCAGGGACTGTCCGTGCCCTGGGGGAACTGCATAATGGGTTCAGATTAACATCGTCCCGGTGGACATGCGCTGACACTTCCTTGCTGCGGTCAGTCAGATGGGTGGCGATACTGACTCCTCTGCAGAGAACTTTGTCTTCTTTTTGCTGTGCCGGAGATAAACCGGGTTTGAGAGTTGTTCCCTAATGCCAAGCTCCTGGCTCCTGTGCGTGTGCCTCATAGGGGCAGGTCACGGTCCCCCATCTGAGTAGGTCTCCCTATCTTCATGGCTTGGTTCTGAGCCCAGAGCCTTGCCCACAGGTACATCTCCTAACTCTGAGATGTGCTTTTGCATAGTTACGCTGATTTCAAAATTAAAATGCATTTTCATCCATATGTAGAGTTTATGGCATTTTCTTAAAAAACTTTTATTATAATTGGTTGTATAGCAGGATTGAGGAGATACGCTGATAATGAGCTATTTTACTTTGCATGTTTCTTTGTGGATTAAACTTTTCCCATTTAGTTGGTTGTGTTGGGAGTCAGTAGCAGCATCAAGTAGGTAGAGTTTACACATTGCTTCGTGTGTGTGTGTGTGTGTGTGTGTGTGTATGTCTCGCTATGCAGTTCATGCTGGCCTTGAGCTCACTTTGTAGCTCAGGCTGGTCTTGAACTTGCAATGATCCTCCTGCCTCAGCCTCCCCAAGTTCTGAGATTACAGGTATGCACCACCAGGCCCAGCACACTTTGCTTCTGTTGGTCCCATTCACACAGTGTCCTAGCAGATAAGAGTTGTGAAATTCCCTGTCTAAACCCTCAGTCTGATCTGATGTACACACCTGGGCAGTAGTTCAGCACACACCAACAGAAACACGTGTTTCCAGGAACTTACGTTTCATTTGTGACTCAGGAATAGAGGGCAGTCTCACTCTCGCATGTCTGTTAAGTCTGTCTTGATTCTGGATACTAAAGTGTGTCTTGTAAATAAACAAGTCTGATTTCTGAGCTGGACCCCAGGAAAAAGTGTGCCTTTTCCTTGTCACTTTTTCCTCCCAGTCACTTTTTCCTCCCAGAGACTATAATTCTTTGAAAGTCTTTCAGACTCCTGCCCCAGAGGTTAGTGACAGACCTTTTGTTCACCTACGATTATTCCATCACACTGTCAGAGCCTGCCCCACCTGTGTCTCAGGACGGGTGCAGCTGCTGTAGTTTTGTCTCCTACAAGTCTATGTGGAAGGGGTGCTCAGCTGCTTCTGGCACTGCTGGGGGTGGGGCATAGTGGGAGGAAATTAGACTTGGGGGGAGGGACCCCAGCTGGGACCCCAGCTCCTCCTCCTTCCTCTTTGGTCCCTGGCTGCCATGAGGTAAGCAGCTTAGGTCCCACGTGTGCTCCTCACCATGGTTCTCTGCCTCACACCAGGCCCAAAGCAACAGACGCAAACAGCTGTGGATGGAAACCACTGAAACTGTGAACCAAAATAAGGCTTTTCCCCTTATTTGTTGTTTGTCTCAGGTATTTTATCTCAGTGACTAACACAATAGTTCAATCAGTTTTAAGCCAGGTGTGGTGGTGCACCCCTGTAATCCCAGCACTTGGGAGGCTGAGGCAGGAGGATCATTACAAGTTTGAGACCAGCCTGGGCTATAAAGTAAGCCCAAGACCTGCTTGAATTGCATAGTGAGACCTTGCATCAAAAAGACAAGAAAAAAATCAGTTTTAAAACACAATGTCTTGGTCTGTTTCCTGTATTGTAGCAGAGTGACCACAACTGGACAATTTATGAAGAACGGGAGTTTGTTTAGCTCATGGTTCTGGAACGTGAAAAGCCCTCGGCTGCTCCTGGCATGGTGGCAAAGCGAAGGGCAGGCCTTTGTGTGCGCAGGAGGCCAGGCCGGGCACAAGCGCACTTTCTAATGCTCTCGAGGTAACTGACCTAGGCCCACAATAGTGAGGATTGTTTATTCCCTCCTGAGAATGAGGAAAGAGGCACTCGTACCCTCAAGGACCTCTCAAAGGCTGCAGCACGGTCAGTGTCACTCAGGTTCCAGCCTGGGCTTTGGAGTGGACAAATGGTGTCCAAGCCACAGTGCATTGGGAAAAGCGGTTTTAAAGTCAGTTTTTCTTTTACTCTCCGCAGAATGTGCACACCGGTTTAAAAGCCATTTGCTAGTAGGACTGCAGCTTCTGAACCACCTCACCCCACTGGCCTTTGCACGGTCTGTTGTCAGTAACCACGGTTCAGCGGTGAACCAAGTAGTGTCCCGTGCCTGTGGCTACTTCGGCTACAGCCCTTCAGCCCTGCCTTGTACCTGCACTTGACAGTTGTCTCCCATTCCCCCTCTTTTCCTGAAGTACTAAGGATTGAACCCAGGGCCTATGCCCTGAGCTACACCCCCGGCCGCTTTATTTTGAGACACGGTCTCATTAAGTTACCTATGTAGACTTGAAGTTGTGATCCTCCTGCCTCAGCCTCCCAGAGTGCTAGCTTTACAGGAATGCACCACCATGCCCAGCTAACAGTTGCCTTTTTATTTGTTTATAGTTTAATGTTCTTTTTGTTTCCCCCAGTGTTTCCCAACACTCTTTTCACATGCTTCTCAATATTTTTCAAATGTGAAATTTCACTGCCAAGAAAAAATAAAAACCACAAAGCCTGGCACGATGATGCACACCTGTAGTCGCAGCTGCTCTGGAGGCTGAGGCAGGAGGACACACTTTGAGTCTAGCTTGGGTGACTTAGTAAGACTGTGTCTCAAAAACAAAAAAAAAAAAGACTGGGATTGTAGTTCAGAGGTAGAGAGCTTGCCTAATGTGTGAGGCTGTGGGTTCAACTCCTTGGGCTACAAAATAGAAAGAGAAAGAGAGGAAGGAAGACAGGGTGAAAAAGGAGCAGAGCTGATCTAAAACTTTACTAACTTTGTTCCAGCTTTATTTACATGGCGTGATTGTATGTCATAGCTGAATGATTATATAAACTTACCAATATTTTCTCAATGTGATTTCCTAAGCAGTTTTCCACTTTCTACCTAGTTATCCCAATGTGTCCTTTTAAAACACTATGCTAGTCTGTGATATACTTGGTGCATGGTTAATTTCTTAGCTTTATTTAAAATGGTGGTTTTTTCAGTTACTTTGTTCAATAGCATTATGCAACTTGCATCATCTTTTGGTATTTTTATTTGCATCCAATAGCTAGGGGTGGGATTATCAGGGAGAGAATGTCACCCCATGCAAGCTCAGAAGTGAAGACACTGGTCGAGTGCTTCCCCAAAGCAAGTAGAGTTTCCCCACCTGGAGAGAGAAAAAGTATCTGAGGTGTCCCTGTCACCTGACAGCTGTCACGGCCTCTCCCTCGGTGGAACCTTGGAATTAGGGGACAGTCTGGCCTCTTTCAGTTGGGGTTCAACTTTCAGCTCTCTAGGTAGCCCCTCGCTTTGTTCTGTTCATCTCTTCCAGGGGATCCCGAACCCCAGCAACCTCCCTTTGGTGGCGTCCTGGAAGACCTACCCCCTGTTCTTTGGCACAGCCATTTTTGCCTTCGAAGGCATCGGAGTGGTAAGAGCTCGGTCGCCTGTGCGCTTCTGGGATGCGAGCTTGCTGGTTGGTGGCTGTCGGGGTTAGAGGAGATACAGTGCTTGGCCCACCCCGACCCGTGGCAGTGTTGCGTGGGGTTTGACATTTACTAACAGTATTACTGAGTTCGTTGCTGAATCCACGAACCAGTGAGTGATTCCTCTACCTGCAACACGGCTGTGCTGTGTTTTTTGTGTGTAAATAGTAATTCCACCCCTGGGCTGGCTTCTCACCGTCATTGTTGTGACCTTCCGAATTCTTTGCCTACAGAGGCGCCTCTGCTCAGCTTTAGTTATTTTGATTTTCACTTGAATTTTTCATAGTGGCTCAGATCTCTTTGAAAGAAAGTTCTCTGCTGGCTAGAGGGTCTGAGAATGAGATAACTCTTCTCCTTTTCTGGCATTTCTTTCTCTCTTCATCTGATTTCATTAATACCTTATTTACTCAAAAAAAAAAAAAATCTGGGCATGGTCCCAGCACTCAGGAGGCTGAGGCAGGAGGATTGCCATGAGTTCCAGGCCAGCCTGAGCTGCATAGTGAGACCCTGCCTCAAAAAAACTGAAACAATAGCAACAACAAAACAAAACCTCTAAAAACCCAGACAGGTTTCTTTTGGTCAGATTGCCGAGGAATCAGGTGAGCATCGTCTGTGGGAAGTGTTGAGACTGTGATTGTCTGCCAGAGGCCCTGCAGGAGATGGCGGCCCCATCCCTGATCCTCCTGACGGTTTAACTCTCCCCTTGGCCGTTCCTGGCACTCCGTGTAGCCTGTGAGGACTGTCTCACTTCAACTCCCCCTGGGTTCCTGCTCCTGGGTCAGAGGCTTCATGGGCCCAGGAAGCCAGGACTGGAATGAAGGGGTCGAGACGGGTGGGGAGGCATCCAGGGACCCGGCTGTGCCACGCTTGTATCAGTTTCCCCTGCAGCCCAGCACAGTGGCTGTTCTTCGCTTCATTCTATCAGCCAAGGCTTGGGTGCAGCATTGTTCTGTAAACTTTCCCGATGCTGCCAGCCCTTCTTGTCTTTTCCACTGGGAGGACAGACAGCCCCGCTGTTCCGAGCCTCCCCTAGAGCGGCAGGGTGAAGTCCGGGCGGGATGCTGGCCCTGCTGCCCCGGGCCTGCTGAGGCAGGAGATGCACCCCCTGCCTGTCTGCGGCAGCTCTGGCGTGAAGGACACTGAGCCCGGAGCTGGGAAGCTGTTCGTGCTTGGGTGAGGCTCAGCTGAGCTCAGGCGGGCAGAGGCAGACGCCAAAGGCTGCAAGGAACTGCAGAGCCTGGCGTCCCTCGGAAGGGGTGGCCGTGCCGTGCATGGTGGGGCTGAGGTGTAGACCGCTGCACCTCCCAGCATGGGCACTGCAGGACAGGCGTGCAGGACAGCACAGAGCTGGCAGGCCTAGGCGATCGTCACAGTGCCGTGGCCATGTGTGTGCTGTCACAGGGGCCTTTGTCTTAGCCAGAGTTGAAGAACTCTGGTGTGACCAGGAGGCAGCAAGGCTCAGAGACCGGGCTCAGGGCAGCACCTGAGTCTCCTCCGGCCCTCGGTTAAGTCACGCTGTGGCCTCCACCTTGGTTTCTCTGACTTGGACGTCACTACTGGGGGCCATCCCATGGGGGTTGGGGGTAGTTTCGGGGTACAAGCGTGGCCGTCTCTGCTGGCCTGTGTCTTGCATTTTGAGTGGGTGAATGGGGAGCTACTGGCTCAGGTTTCCTGGAGGCCTGCAGTGAGGAGCCTGCCGGTTGGTAGTCACATGTCACACGTCACACGCTGTCCCCCTAGTGACAGGAAGGCAGGGCTGGCCCAGCCAGGGGACCTGGGCTCTTGGCCAGCCCCATCTGACTTCTCAGGGCTTCCTGGTGTGACAGCTGAGCTCTGGGTCCCTTCTGGTCCTGAGAGTGTCATTTCTGATGTACTAATTCAGCCTTGTTTGTCAGGCAGTCTAGGAAAGGAAAGTGGCCCTTTGGAGGATTCTGGAGATAAAGAAATGACTCTTTTTAACCCCCTGCCAATACTTCGTGGGCTGTTAATTCTGCTTTTCCTTATGTTTTCTCCCCTCCCTCCTCTCTCCCCCCAAGGTTCTGCCTCTTGAAAACAAAATGAAGGATCCGCAGAAATTCCCACTCATCCTGTACCTGGGCATGGCCATTGTCACCGCCCTCTACATCAGCCTGGGGTCCCTGGGGTACCTGCAGTTTGGACCCAGCATCCAAGGCAGCATCACCCTCAACCTGCCCAACTGCTGGTACGTGGGGATGGAAGCCCAGGAGCGAGGCTGTCTTAAAAAGTATGGGGGCCGGGAGGTGGGGACCCTTCCTCTTCCGTCAGCCCCCTCCCTGCTTCCTGCCGTCCTTGGCTGCCCTGCTCCTGGCCGAGCCCCCTGGGGACTCACGCCAGACCCCTGTGTTGATAGCATGTGTCTCCCGGGAAATCCTGAGCCCAGGAGGGCCAAAGTCCTCCCGGCTTACCTTCAGCTGTCCAGATTGCTGAGAGAGGAGGGCAAGGCTGGTAGCTTCGGAAGCGTGCCTTCCTCAGCAGTCGCAGGCAGAAGAGCAGGTGGCCCGCACTGTGGGCAGGGCAGAGTCCTTCGTCTCTAACTGGTGACGATGTCCTGCGGGCCAGTGCTGAGGCATAGTGAAAGGCCTTCTAGAAAGGTAGATGACAGCTGGGTCTGGTGGTGCATGACTGAACCCAAGTTTATTGACCAGCCCAAGACCCCGTCTCAAAATTCAAGAAAACAACCCCAAAAAACGGGCCAGGGATGTAGCTCAGTATACAGGTCCTGGTTCTAGTACCAGATGGACAGACAGACAGACAGACAGTGAGAGCTGGTAAAACACTCACCGAGCACACGTGAGACGCCGGGTTCAATGCCCAGCACTGTAAACCAAAACGAGGGTAGGTGACACAGAGAGGGTGCTGGCCGTAATTCTCTGCCGAAGATTGAAATCTCCTGCAGAGTGGCTGTTTAGGGAGAGCGAGAAGCTTGTCAGTGCCCAGAGAAATCAAAACAACGTTTTAGTGCCGCCGGGCTGGGCTGCCCGTGTGTGCTGCTGAGACTTCGGCTGAGGACGGATGGAGAAGGTTGGGTGGCGTCGGCGTGTAGCAGGGGACGCCTCCTCGTCAGCGGGCCCCCCTTCCGCTCTGCCCGGAGCAGGCACCGCTGTGCCGAGGAGGGGCCGCCCCGTGATGAGGTCCCCTGCCGGGGCAGCTGCCCCCAAGGCTGTGGTAGGCCGGGGCCACAGTGGAGCGGGAAGGATCCCGCTCCCAACCGTGGGTCCTGCCCGGCCGCCGTCTCATTCCAGGGAGCCCCGGATCAGACAGGAAGACTAGAAATAGGCATGTTATACTTCAGTTGTATTTTTAATTTTGACTTTGGAAAGCTTATCTGCCCGCGTGGCTAGAACAGAGACTCCCAGGTGTTCAGCGGGTGTGCAGGGAATATTCGGGTTTTCACGGCCCCCGCAGAGGCAGCCGTACTCCTGCCGCCTCGTGTTCCTTCTGAGGTGTGGAGCGGGTCCTGCGTGCGTGCAGACGGCGCGTCCCTCCCCTGTGCTGAGACGAATCACAGCACCCAAGAGCCATGACTGCTCCATCGCACACAGCTCCGCGTCAGTGCCTGGGGTTCTGAGTCAGGTTTTTTGTGTGTGTCTTTTTGAGACAGGGTCTCGCTGTGCAGTGCAGGCTGGCCTTGAGCTCACTTTGTAGCCAAGGCTGGTCTCAAACTTGCAGTGATCCTCCTGCCTCAGCCTCCTGAGTGCCCAGTCTCGTATCGCACCCTTGCGTCGCATGGGGACGCCATGATATCTAACCGGTGTCCCGCCCCGTGTCATTGTGTTTTCAACCCTTCCTCCTTCAGTAGTGCTGCAAGTGCAATACTGTGAACATGTGTTTCTGTGCACACGTGCAAGTGGTCCTGGGAGAGAAATTCCCAGCATGACCCCGTCGAGGGCTGTTCTGCCCTCCCTCCCGAGGTCTGGGCCCCAGCCAGCCGCTGGACGCCCCGCCCTCTCTGCAGGCTGTACCAGTCCGTGAAGCTGCTCTACTCCGTGGGGATCTTCTTCACCTACGGGCTGCAGTTCTACGTCCCTGCAGAGATCGTCGTCCCCTTCTTCGTGTCCCGGTCGCCCGAGAGCTGCAGGCTGCTGGTGGACCTGGTGGTGCGCACCTCGATGGTGTGCCTGACCTGTGAG
>PVJX010011837.1:0-52300 GCA_004027295.1 Dolichotis patagonum | reverse complement strand
TCTTCTGGAAACCTGACGAACACTGGCAGCAGTGTCTCCTGCAAACAGCTAACTCTAGATCTCACAATGTAGGAGATCAGGCCTTGTCTTTTTTTTAGATAACTCCTGGAGTATGGCACAGGGAGAGGAGAGGGAAAGTGTCAGAGAACTGCCTCTTTCTCTGAAGAATGTCCTTCAACAGGTGGGATGGAGTGGGGAGCTGAGATGCAGCTTCTCCAGAAATGCTACTGTGTAAGGTACAAGTTGATCTGGCGGTCAGGAGAACAGCGGTGCAAACACAGGGAGAAGGGGTGAGAAAGCAAAGTGCCTACTTGATAATCTTATAAAGATGGGCATTAGAAAGGGTGGCTTTTAAGTGCCTGATTCCCACCAACCAAGAGCCAAGCCTGTTGCCTGTTTTCCAGCTCCACATTATAACCCAGACGTGCCTGTAGCTGCCCACAGACTGGTGCTGCATTATTTGGGAAAAGTCCCTTGATGTAATGGGAAATATTCAAGGAGGGGAGACAGGGAAGATTGTGAAACAGGTAGACATTGTCTCACCAACTGTATCACCTGGCAACTTGTCACTTTGTCTAAAATCAACATGTGTACAATTACAAATAGTGTGGGCACAGAAATGATATCCAGTGTGATGGGTATGAAGGTACCATCAAATGACAATTAAGAGATGTAGAATTTCTTTGCAACTCACCATCAAGAAAGAATAAAAGTCTAAGGTGATGGATATGCTAATTACCCCGAGTTGATTACTGCCCAAAATGAGAATAAATTAAAAAATTACATTATACCTCATAAATATTTATGAATTTATGGGTCAATAAAAAACACTGAGCACATTCACCAGCTCTGAGAATTAGGATGTGGTGGGAGTGTATTACCTTGCCTACCACAAATATTTAATTTATCAGTTTTATTTGATTATCCAAAATAAATTCACTTTATCAAAGTTTTAGAAAAGGAACATAGTGTATCTTTAACTACAACATTACAGAATCCTACAAAGTTAGGTACACAAACAGGAGGCTCGTGCCCAGATGGAAATATAGGGCCCTTGGGTGACCAACAGTTGTACTTTAATCCACACCGTTTGGGGTGATAGAGCCACATGGAGACAAGTGTGATTAGAGGTGAGAAGCTCTACGCCTATTTTCAGCAAGTTCTTTCATAAGTCCCCTCCTCTTCACCTTCCTTCTTCTGAAGACCCTTCAAGGCTCTCTAGTTGCTTTCTAAATGCAAAAAGCCATTGCAAAATATGCCAGCATGTTTCCGAGTGGGTAGCGTGTGAAGACAGGCAGCGGCTGATTTCCTGGGATGAATGTTTTCAGTAGGCTCAGCCTCTGACCTTAGGTGCTCTCCTGTGGTTCAGCTCTGTAATCTAATGTGACCTCAACAATGTGTTGCTTTCTCTCTGCCAAGATCATGAAGTGGTCTGCTTGACTGAATCTAGACAGAGGCAGACAGTGCCACCTAACATTTATATCATTACTCTCTGTTACTGTTTTTTGGAAATGGGAAAGAAATACATAAATGACCCAGAGTAAATATTATCATTATTTATTAATATTTTATTATGGTCATATGAGTAAGCTTGAAACTGCTGTGATGGATATTACTGGCAACATGAGTTCAGGCAGAGACTGCCTTGTGAAAAGAGGGAATTTGGTTGAATTTGCCAGGAGTCAGGTTGAAATAGGGATTCCCTGCAGAAGGAGATAACTGGCCCCAAATAGGAAAAAATTCCACTGATACATATCATTTTAAAGAGCAGTTCTAGGTAAGCACAGGAAAATGCTGACATGGCCATAAGTAAAGCAAGCTACTATATACTTAAAGAACCCTACAGGCCTTAATGAAAATGTAGGAACCATTGCTAGTTAGCACATCTGTTGTTGAAATGTAAAGATGGTTTCTCCAAGTACACAAGCTGGGTCCATGTTCACAAGGTAGCTGTCACTGCAATGCTTGTAATTTATAATTGCTACCAAGGTAGATAGGGATGACAGGACATTTAAAGGGAGTTCCATTAAACTCTGGGCTTTGGGGCCTTGCTGGATAAGGAGGAAGAGATTGAGCTGTTTTAGGACAAAGTCTCTAGGACCCAGGATCATAAATGAAAAGGAAGCGAGCAATAGGACTGTCCAGTGTGCCTTTGTGGTTTCACTGCCTTGGCCTTTCCAGCAAATGAGGCTGAGTTCATCTGTAGCCTTAGGACCTTCACTTAGCTTTGATTAATGAGAAAGAATAAGGACAGTTTGGTAACTGAATCTATCACTGACTGAGTATTGGGTCATGGATCGTGTCTTTTAACTGTCACAACAACTCTTTGGTAGGTACAGTTATCCATATTTATGAGGTCTAGCTATCCGTATTTATGAGGTTTACTAAGATAAGCTCAGGCCTCTTAGCGCACTCTTTGCGGTTAGAACTAGATCTCTCTCTCTTTTGTCAAGGTATGTAACTCAGGGACACTTATCTCTACAGGTAAAGAAGAGTGGGTTTCTCGCCTAATTTCTTCGTCTCTCTCCATAATGCTGATACATCCATGTTAGTACACTAGGATTTTTTTATTGCTTACAACTTCTCAAGTACAGCCTCAAGCCTCAGTGTCTTCATATTTGCTGTTTTGGGAGTTTACTCAATTTACTTCATTTACTAGGAAAAATATCAAAACTGGTAAATAACTTAAACAGATGATTATATGACCTTTTAAGTTTATAGTAGGGAAGCAGTCAGGATTCTATAGTTTGCAGGCCAAATACTCCCAACTACCTGTTTCTGTAAATAAAGTTTTATTTTAATACAGCCACTCATTTCAGTTTGGTCTAGGGCTGCACCTGTACTATAGTGGCTGCATAGAGTAGTTATGCTAGAGACCTAATGGACTGCAATGTTTAAGATTTCTACTATGTAACCCACAAATTTAAGATACCTAGTATGTAGCACATAGTTTGCCTACCTCTGCTCTGGGGGAATATGACAGCGTTTGATTTGCTATTTTCTATTGATTAGGGCTTAGATAGTTGGCATTCTGTTAAAGTTAGTGGTGTACTTATAGTTCTTACAAAGAGAAATGTTGGTAGAAGAGAATCCTAAAAGTCATAGTTTTATTACTCTGCAAGGTTACCCAGCTTTCTATGTAACTGAGCTATCTTTTCTCAGTATTCCTTTTATCTCACAGGCTTATAAAAGTACAAATTTCCATTTCTCTTTTGTACTGATTTTGTCATCCTTCTGGTTGCCTCATTAAAAAGTTAAATCAAACTGTAATATATTCTCTATTCTCATTTCTCTCTCTCTCTCTCTCTCTCTCTCTCTCTCTCTCTCTCTCTCTCTCTCTCTCTCTCTATTTTGTGACTTTTATTTTGACAAGCTTCTCCATGCATTTCCCATCATACTTTACTACTTAGCCAGTTGTTTCCTTTCCTGATGGCACCCTATCAAACTGTTCCCATTACAGACCTCTCTGCACCTGAGACATCCCGAGTGCCTTTCTCCAATGCTAATTCTTTCTCAGTTTGTAGTGAAGCAAGGGATGCTGTGCAGACAAGGGTGAATCCTACTTGAGGGTCTGAGTGGAAATAGAGCTCAGGCAGGTACTGAGAGGTTAGGTGTTGAGGATCTAGAGCTTGGTAAAATACCAAGTTAGCCTTTTGACCACTTTGCTCAGGATTTTCTCCATCTCAGGATCTAATGTCTAACTCTGCAGAACTCCCAAGAGCACCAAGTTCCAGAGGCCATGGAAAAGCTATGGGTTAGAGACAGAACTCTGTAGTGGGTTTCTTAGTTTCTATGGAATACATATTCACACTTGGAAGTTCATTTTTCATAGAATATCCTCTGCAAATCCTGTTATTATCCGCTGAGATCACTGTACATTTCGGGCAGGTAGTGTTCTTGGCATCATTGAAGAGTTAGGTTGGTGGGATGTGCTCTTCTCAGCCTCTCAGAGTTGTCTTTCTTCCTGCTCACATCCACCCTAACCTGCCACTGAGGCAAGAAACAGAACCACACTTGTCGCAGCTGGCTTATTTTACCTGAGGCCTATAGAATGTGCTCTAAGTGTAGAAAAGGTTCACTAGCTCTCTCCCTCCCCCTGATCACTGCTCTTTCTAGACTTCAGACAAAGTTCCAAAAATTTTCATTCAAATAATTTCTTCAGTGTATGAGAGATATCAACAAGATGAGAGGCAGGGAAATTCAGAGAGGGTTTTGGTGAGCAATACCATGATGCTAGGTGTGTCTGTTTGGAAATCAGCATAAAGTGATGGGGAAATAGATGCATGCTCACTCTTCCCAACCATGTGCGTTTTTGATTATGTAGAGAAAGAGACCTGTTCATAGAATCAAAGTGGAAACATATTGGATATGGGGTAAATAGGTCTTCTCTGCCATCAGTTTTTGGTGCAGTTATTTCACAATTATATTCAGATACCTGGACTTTGAAATGTCTGAGCAACCATTGCAAACTCTTTATAGATTTCAGATCTGGTTATGCTTGTTACTGTAGCCATAGATAGATTGGGCCTCCAATAGAACATCAACACTGTCTTCTCAGAAAATCTACAGGGTTGAAGAGAAAGCAAACAATATGTTTCTTGAATAGATAAATGGATTGTTCCAAAATTGGCTTCCAATATGCTGCAAACTAAAACTAGAGCCATGTCTATCACTGTGCACTAAAGTCAAAATGGATCAGAGATCTAAATATTAAAACAGTAACACTAAATATGCTGGAAGACAAAGTAAGTAGAAATCTTGATGACCTAGGAGAAGGCAAACAGTTCATGAACAAAAACCAAACTGCACAGGACATACTTCCCAGAATCAACAACTGGGGTCTCATTTTACTAAAAAGTTTTTCCAAGTCAAAAGAAATCTCCAATAGAGTGAAAAGAAAATCCACGAATAGTAAAATATCTTAGCCAAATGTCCCTCAGACAAAGGACTTCCATCTGGAACATATAAAGAATTTCAAAAAATCAGGACCCCAAAATTCAAAATGCAATCCAAAAATGGGCATCTGAGATGAATACACACTTCTCAGATGAAGAAATATCAATGGCAAATAAATATATTAAAACATGTTCAACATCAGTGGTTATTTGGGAAATGCAAATTAAAGCAACACTGTTATTCCATCTCACTTCAGAAAGAATAGCCAAGATCAAGAAATCGACCAATAACAAATGCTGGAGGGGCTGTGGGGAAAAAGGTGCAGCCACTGTGGAAATCAGTGTGGAGATTCTTAAAAAAGCTAGGATTAGAGATTCCATTTGACTCAGCTATCCCACATCTGGGCATAGTCCCAGAAGAATTGAAAACCTAATATGACAGTGATATATGTGTACCCATTGTTATAGCAGCAAATTTGTAATAGCCAAATCTTGGAAACAATCCAAATGTCCATCAATAAAGGAATGGATAAAAAAGATGCAGTGTTTTTATACAATGGAGTACTACTCAGCTATAAAGAAAGATTGCATCGAGGCTTTTATAAGTAAATGGATGTGACTGTACTCCTAAGTGAAACAAGTAAAATTCACATGTGTAAATACCATATTGTCTCTCCAGTGTAAGACACTGAGAAAGTATATATGACCCCAAATCTGCAATAAATAGTCTGGAAGCATAAGAAACTGCTCAAAGAGGAAAAATAATTGGGATAGGGGAAAGGAAGAAAGAAGGAAGGTAAAAAGAAAAGATATATATATATATCTATATCTATGTATGGATATATATATATGTATAGATATATATACATATATATATATATACACACACACACATAAGATAGCTAAAATGACTATACCACTAATTATATTAGTTACTGGAAAAGAAAAGTTAATATTCATATGATTAGATCAATTTTACATGTCTACATCTGTTGTTCTAAGCAACCCTTTTACTTTTTTTTGGTACCGGGGATCAAACTGACAGCCCTGCCCTTGCCAGGCAGGCGCTTATGCCACTGAACTAAACCCCCGCTAAGCAACCCTTTGAAGGTAACAGTATACATTGTTATAACCATTGTCAAATTTCTCTCATCTTGTTTTGTACATCTATACTGTTATTATACTGGATTTGTTGCTGTTTGTTTCTTTTACTTTTTGTTTTTCTTATCTGTGGCTTTTTTTCTCTTAAAAAATGGTTTGTTCCTACTGCAATGGGATTTTCATTTTACAAAAGGCACATGGACTTTTTTCTACACTGAATTTCATCTGCACATTTAAATAATTGTGTTCTGTCTCAATGGCCAAGTAGTTTGCACACACATGGTATAAAGTGAGAGAAACATAGTCAACCACAGTAATCACTTGCAATCAGTCTTAGAAAAATCATTAGGACCTGAATTTTGCCACAATAAGGGCTTCAGAGAGTAGAGGCCTGGCTGGCTGGGCTGCAGGGAATACATCACTATGTGGGCAGGTGTCTACAACACACAGGGACCTGTGTGAAAAGAATTCCTTCCATACAGGTTGAAAAGCTACATGGCTGGCCTCCCATCTTAGGCAGATTAGATGTTGTGTCTTGGAGCATAATATAAAGATCTTACTGAATGAAATTATGTCACCTGCTACTGAGTCTTAGCTTCCTATAATAGAGAGAAGTCAGTCCTTAGAAACTTTGTGAACTGATTCTCTGAAAGGAAAAAAAACTGACAAATTTCTACCTAGATGCCTGAGGTGACCAGAATATCCCTTCTGGACAGCAGACAGGTGCTGCTGTGGGTGTAGGGTAGGGGGGTTCAGCCTTGATACAAGGACAGGGGAAAATGTAAGGACATTAAATCTTTGTTGATTGATACCAAGTTAGAGCAAGAGAAAGCCCTTTGAACTTGAAATAGATGTGTCAAAAGTTTAGAAATTTAGTTTGTGATTCTAAAGACACAATGAAACTGTGGAATCCAATCCATCCAAGCTCATGGTTCCTATCTGGCAGTTTGAAGTCAAAGAAATACAGCCACACCTGTATTTGGTAATGATACCCTTTTAATAATAAAGGATGAACATTTGCAAGAATTAAACATTAAAACTTGACCACAATGGTTAACTTTGCAAGTCTAGGAGAATGAGTAGAGATGTACTACCAGCAGTATATCACTCTTACTTTCTACCCAAATAACAATGTTAATTCACCATGGCACATTTTCTCCTGAGCCACTATTAAGCCTCAGCACAGTGTGTGTATGAATGTGTGTGTGTGAGGTCTTCATACTGAGTTGCATCCCCAGCCCTTTATTTATTGAATTTTGGGACAAGGTCTCATATTTTAACCCAGTTCTTCAGGCTGGCAGAATTAGTTGATTAGTTTTAGCTCTTGGGTCAAAAATCTATTTTCCTGTCTTGGCCAAAAGCAATAAAGAATTTCCAATTATAAATTCTGAAAATGTTCCATATCTATATGTTCTTCCTTGAAGAAGCAATTCAGAGTAGTGTATTCTAGATATACAGCAGACCTGTGAGTACTGAAAGTAACTCCATGTGAAAACAAGAACATGCAATTGACCCATCAGTGATTCCTAGGAGTGAGATGAAAGAGTGCATCACCTGGAGATCATGAAAGTATATTCACTGTGATTTCTCATTTTCTGTTGCCTCTACAAGTGATCCACTAAAGCCTGATCCACTGAGGCCTGATCTGCACAGAAATCTGGCCATGCTTAGCAAGAAGGAATGTTGTAGTCTTGGTTTTAAAGATGTTTCAGATGTTTGCCTCACCAAAAAAAGGTAGAATCCTGGGGAGTTTCTCTGCCCAGTTTCTATACCAGGTGGCTCACCTTTGTGCAGTTTCTGATTTAGCTTTCCAGGAAAAGGACTGGAGCTCACCTACATGGCTCACTTTGGAGCATCTCTTTGTAAATAGCAACTACACAAAATTACAGCAGCTTCATATTTCACCAGCCTTACAAAACCCACTCAGGGATTTCATTTCTCTTAGATTTTGCACGTCTAGAAATGACCTAAACTCTTTTGTTTACCAAGAAAAAGTTCAAAGCAAATGTATGTTTCTACTGTTAGGAGATACTACTTGATATTTCAGTCAATGGTGTTTTGTGAAAAACAAAGCAAACAAACCAACCAACAAGCAAAAATTCTGTTCAAAATGTGTGTGATTCCCAGGAGAAAGCAGAATCTGAGCTCCTTTTAAGGAAATAAAACAGTTTTTTGGTTGTGTTGCTAAAATCCCTCTCAGGAGAGAAAATCTGTTTATAAACAAATGTCATCTGTGTGTGATGGTGCACACGTGTAATTCCAGCACTTGGGAGTGGCTGAAGAGGAAAACTGCAAGTTCAAGCCCAGCCTAGGCAACTAAGTCACTTACTAAGACCTTGTCTCAAAATTTAAAATAAAAAAGGACTGGGGACTATGCTTCAGTGCAAAGGACCCAGGTTCAATACTCAGTAGCATTTTAAAACAAATAGTAGAAAAGAAAAAAATCATGATTGGCTAAGGTACTGTTTCACAGAATTTTTGCTGTCAGCTCAGGTGCACTGGTAAGTGCATTGGTAAATGCATGTCCAGATGTTAACTGGTATTCCAGATTCTGGCTCATCACTACATATGGCAAACATTTTGCTCA
Organism: Dolichotis patagonum; assembly: GCA_004027295.1. Lineage (NCBI taxonomy): Eukaryota > Metazoa > Chordata > Mammalia > Rodentia > Caviidae > Dolichotis > Dolichotis patagonum. Next base: position 43,717 of record PVJX010011837.1, on the reverse strand, counting down.
ATCTCCATATCCATAATCCTCATATTCAATTTAAGACCATTACCATCTCACTTTTTATAGGAGATCATAAGATGTGCTCAGAGATGAAGTCGTTTTCCAGAAGTCACTGGGTAGAGAGGGGAGGCTTGCTATACAAGGAGACTCAAAAGAAGTTTTCAGTCCCAATTTTTGATATAGAAGGACTAATGATGGCTCTGTTAAGAATTTCTGCATGTTCAACCCTTCCTCTCAATTTGCTTGTGTAACTCTCTTAATTGAAACTCATAATTTTATCTCTCATTCACATAACTTGTGGCACTAGGGGACACTTCCCAGAAGATCTGCATGAGCAGAACTGGGCAGTTAGGTACTGAAGAGTATGTGGATCCGTGGAGCATGGTGGCTGAAGTGGGGAGCAGGGACTAGACTCTGGGTCACTAAAAACAAGATTGGGGTGCCAGGTAAACACTGTATTTATCTGACATGTTTTTATTTTAGCTTCTTGTAGACCTTAAATCAAAACACTCAAAAGACTTTGAGACATTATATGTGAGGTAACTGCATGGATTTGGTTAATGAGAAATACTAAATTTGAATAAATGATATGATATCTTACTGTATAAATTTTATAACCAGTTCAACTGGCATGAAAGAAACACCTTTCAAATAGTAGAGTCATCTGAATGCCTGCATGCCTAGAGGAATTAGAGATGGCACAAAAAGAGGTAGCAGGATTTGGGGCTCTGCTACTCCTGCCATTTCTCGTATTGTGTGTATTGATTTGGAAGAAATTTCTAAATCTCTCCATGTACTTGTTTGGATGAAGACCCAGCCCGGGAAGCCATGTGTGGTTTCAGTAAGCTGAGATGATGGGCTATTATATCTAAGAGTACCATATTGAACCAGCAAACACAGATAATTGAGTTACCTTCAGAATGATCATTCACAGTGAAAGGCTTTGGATTTCTTTAAACAAGGAGCAGCTGTGACTTCAAAGTACCACCAGGCAAATGTATAAATTCGCATTTGTAGTCCCATTGTGAAGAAACTGAAGTCGGGAGTGGGTTGGAAACAGCCAACAAGTCTGTCCCTCCACCCTCCCTCTTGCCTCTGGAGAAACACAAATGAGTTGATTGGCAGCCACACATGGTACCGCCCTTAAACACATTGCAGGGCCTCCTGCTCCCTGGTTCCAGACCCACTCTCTTTACCACAAAGCCACACATGAGCACAGTGACAGGTCCTGTATGAAAAAGCCAGTGCCTCTCAGTTTTGAATCCCCCAAAATTACTTTTACAGAGCAAATTGGCAGCAAAACAGACACATTCTTCATGTAATGCAAAATTGAGGGAACAAAAGGCAAAAAAAAAAAAATAAAAAAGGCCAATGAAGATACGATGCCATTCAGAACAGAACCTAAGCCACATAGTCTACACAAATTTCCCAGCCTTGACATGCTCTGCAAGCAGATGGCATTTGTTGGACACAGTCGAATGTGCCCAGACAGCTTGCACGGTTTACTCCAAATGGCCTGACACTTGGAAATGCCAAAGTCCCATTTTTTTGTCTATATTTCCACCGAGCTGTCAGTGTAGAAAGGGCTGAAATCCTTTATCCAACACCACTAATACAGCATGCACTCACTCTTCAAGTCATTTGAGCCCTATGCTGCATGCCGCAAAAATAATAGTGGATAAAATAGGGTTCAATAGTCATGCAATGAAAGGGGAGGTAGACAGATATATTCACTTTGTGCAGTATAGTGGGGTCCATGTGGGGAGACTTTTGCAACCGGAGGAGAGGCAAGGAAGCTAAGTGTGTTATCAGAGAAGACATCCCAGAAGAAGTGGTCACTGGCAGAATCTCAAAAAATGAGTAGGAATTAGTCAGGGAGATTTGATATCAAAGAGGAGGGACCAGCAGCCAGAAGGACTGTGACATTTATAGATAAAGCACTGAATAACACTGTAGATAGCTATGAAGAAAGTACTCATGTACTCTCCCTGTGCCTGGAATTGCTTTCTTGCCACAGGACAGGGCTCTTTGACTTTGAGCTGGGAAGATGTCTTATTTGGGCTACTGGTATGTTAGTGGAAATGACGTGAACATAGGCTCACACAGTCAGGCTCACAATTTCTTCTGTGGCCATGAGAACACCGTATCTTAGCCCTAGACTCCAGAACACTGAGGTGTGTGTAGAATAGACACAGACTCAATCTTAGCTGAGCTCAACACAAACAGCCAAAATCCAAAAGATGACAGAATGTTAATTCTTTTTTTTAATTTTATTTTAAAAGGGAGTAAAATTAAACACAGCAAAACAGAACAGAATGGGACATAAGAAAGCATAAATTTCAAAGCTAGACAACCAGAGATCTTCACTGTCATATTGTCTCTTGTTTTCTTCCAAATGGTTGTCCTTATCTTTGCATATGGGGAGCTCATACTAAATACCATAGCCAATCTTTTCACAAGATGTGTAGTTAACTGGCTCCCACTTGCTAAGCAGGTGGGGGACACGGGATGGGGGACAGGACGAGATGAGATGTCTGATTCTCAGCCCATACGCAGGCAGGATCACAGTCGCCCCCCAGAGACGGGAAGAGTTCCTTGTTCTCCTGCACCCAAAGTCAACCGCACGGTGCAGGTCCCGACTCACCAGGGTTTCTCTTCTTCAGGTTGCCGAAAGTCTGCCACACTGTCAGCCACCCCCCAAAGAGGGGAGGAGTTCCTTGTTCTCCCGGCACCCCGAGTCAACCGCAAAGTGCAGGTCCCGATTGGCCAGGGTCTCTCTCCTTCGGGCTGCTGAAAGCCTGCCACACTCTCAGCTGCCCCCAGAGAGGGGGGGATTTCCTTGTTGTCCTGGCACCCCGAGTCAACTGCACCATGCAGGTCCCAATGTGCCAGGGTCTCTCTCCTTTGGGCTGCCGAAAGTCTGCCACACTCTCAGCCACCCCCCAGAGAGGGGAAGAGCTCTTTGTTCTCGCAGCACCCCAAGTCAACCACATCGTGCAGGTCCCGAGGTGCCAGAGTCTCTCCCCTGCAGGCCCCCTAAAGTCCGCCATACTCACCTGCTATTTCTTTCTGATGAATTGACCATTCCATTTGCAAAGTTCTGAAATGGCCAACAGACCACAGAAAGAATTCTCTTTAGGCTCCTGTTTGAAACTAGCAGCTACAGCGATCTGCTGGTCTTGCTTCAGGGCCACCAGAATGTTAATTCTGTTTATTAGTGTGTATCAGTGAGCCCTGGGGTGGTTTGTTACACAAAATTACTGAAAATATAGCACCCTAATACTCGGAGCAAGGCAAACAATGGGAAAAGAGGAAGTTGAGGAAGGAAAGAACTGTTCCATTCAACTAGAAACACACAGAACAAAGGACCAAAGGGAGAAAGAAGTGGCCCTGAGTCATGCCTCAGGGATTGCTCTCTTCTGGACACTCACTCATGCCTGGAATGTAGTTTAAGCACATAGTATCTGCTAAACAAAGATGGTTAAACGACCAAACTAAGGAATCCTCAGCCAGGAAATAGGATGGGCATATGTCAGCATCAAAAGACTCCTTACAACACCGGATTACATGAGGCAGAATTTAGCTATGGACAGCCTAAAAGCTCTTTCAGGTTACCATATAAACTTACTCAGTGTAGCAAGCACTTGGTTACACGAGAGATGAGTCAAAATTCATCTCTTTATTTTATCTAAAATTTCCAGGCTCAAGAAAAATCACACAAGACTTTACTATGGATAATACTAGGTACTATAAGATGCCCAGTTACTGAAACTAGAAACATGCATTCAGTTATTTATTTATTAAGGACCCAATATGCACACTACTTTGGCAGATCCTGGAAATCAAATGCTATCTCTTTAAGATTGTCTTTTAGAAATAAAGATGCAGGTGATATTTTATTTCAAATATACCAACACTGCATTTTTTTTTTTTTTGAGCAAAGCTTACATGTAGTCTTTCCTTGAATTGAGCTTTTCCTTGAGTGAAATGGAGTTAGTTATTTTCAGGATGGTGTACATTTGGAAGTCAAAAAGTTCTGAGTCACTGAAGGTGTTTAGAGAATGTATTCCGAACAAATACCAGTATCCTTTTCTTCTAGCACAGCCGGTGGGTAATTTTCATTTTCATCTCACATGGCTCTGTGGGGCAGTCTGTGTGCTGAATGAAAGCAGAGCAGAGACACAGGGGCATGGAACAGGGTGAGGGAAACATGGTACCCTCCTCTACAACCTCAGGGAGTAAACTGGGACAGATGCCACAGCTGCACTCTCTTCCCATTTGGGAGAGATACCATGTGAATTCCAAGGCTTGATGCCAAAGGCCATAAATTTCTGTGTGATTCTTTTGTAACAGAAACCTATGTAGCCCAAGACACCTGTGAGTATCTGCCATGCACTAAAGAAGTCCAGACCATGTAGAAAGACTGTGGCTACAAGTTCTGGCCACAGCTTTCGTTATGGTTTGTGTCTAGATGTCCCCCAAAATCTCATGAGGGCTTATGTGGGGCCTTTGCAGAGGTAGCTGGATCTAGGCTGTGTGATGCTGGGATTAAGGGTGTGTGATTACCAACTAGTTCTGGTTAGGCAAGGGTGGCCCACCGTAGATGTGAATGCTACTTACCCTAAGGGCTAGAGGGTTGAAATTTTCTTTGGTCTCTTATTGCTTGTTGCTTGAATGCTTTTGTTGCCTCCTGCCTGCCAGGAACTGTTTTTCCTGTGCAGTGTCCCTCTGCCACGCCACTCTGTCTCAGAGCTAGCTGATTATGGACTGAAACATCCACAAACTGTGAACTTAAATAAACCTTTTTTTCTTTAACTTTGGGTGTTGGGCATTTGTCTCAGCAATGAGAAACGTGGCTAAGACAGCTCTGGCTTAGCTTCAGGGCACAGCAAACATCAACTTTCTGGCCTGTGAGTGAAGAGTGATGACTCTAAGTCCTAGGTATCAGTTTACCCCAGCCTTTGTGTATTCCTAGTAAGGGTCCCAGAAGCAAGGGCGGGTCATCTCCACTGTGCCTCTTCCAAAGTCTGCAAAATATAAACCTGGTAGCTGCTTTACATCACTTAATTTTGGGACAGGAGTGTGATGGCAACGGCTTGTCTAGTTTCTTCTTGAACCTACTGTGGTTAGTGGTAAGCAGAGCGTCTGAACTACAGAGGCAAGAAGCGTCCCTAACTTTCAGTTCTCAGGTGCAAACAAAAGCACAGGAAGGAGACATAAGCATGTTCAGTTACGCAGGACTCACAGAGATAGATGCACATTTCTTCAAAACAGTGGTTCTCAACTGAGCACGATTTTGTCCCCAAAGGAAATTTGCCAATATCTGGGGACATCTTTTATTGTCAAATTTGGAGTTATGCTACTGTCATCTAGTGGGTAGAGAAGAGGGATGCTGTTAAACATCCAGCAATAGAGAATTATCTTACTCTCCATGTCAGTAGTATCAAGGTTGAGAAAGCACTTTAGAAAACAGCAAGCACTCAGAGTTTGGTAATCTGTTAAGAATGTTCCGTTTCACAAAGGAATGCCACCTGAACCAGGAGACAAGTCTATGACAAGGTGTGACTGAAAACCCTTTTACTGTCTTTCAGATACTACATAAATAAAGCTGCACTCTCAGGCCATCCTTCCCAGAGTATCCCCCCCCCTCCACACACACACACACCCCTCTCTGTGCCTGCCTTCTGCACTGGGCTCCCTTTAAAGAAGAACAATTAGCTACCTGCTCTGAGATTAACTCTGGAAGACTGTATCTCCGAAGAACTATAGATATTCATTAAGGATCATGGATTTCAGAACAATGCATTTGTTGCAGGTAGCCAGGAGGACACTATTACTAATTTCAACATGTCACTCACTATCTTCTTTGTCAAAATGCTGTTGGAGTTGTGGCGGACTGCCATGATTCAATCATTGACCCCACTAGTATCTGAACACCATGTGCCTCACCCAGTGCTATGTGATTTCAGTGGAAGGAGGTGTGGGCCATTCTGTTCTGCAGTTTGCGTGAGTGTTGTAGATAGTAGATAAAACCCTTGTCCATCAGCAAGATTTATGCTCTGTTTACCTCCAGCAGTGAGGAAAATGTGCGACTGAAAGTCCCCTTCACTTGTACAATGAGGGCAGAGCTCCCTGGATGATTTATGGGCTTGCTCGCCTGCGCAGCATCACCCCAAGTTACCCAGCATGAACATCCTTGGTCAGGTAAGCAACATGGGGCCGAGTTCTGGGCCACTCAGCCAGACCCCAGGATAGTGACCAAGTTCCCAACAGAGGCTTCTGGAGGAGAGGGACAAAACAGCACTGAAAATCAAGCCAGAACAAAATGTAAGGCACAGAGAAGCATCTTATAAGAGGTCAAGTTTTTTCTAAAATGAATATGGATTTTTTCTTCCTTTCAGATAATATAAAAAAATAAACAGATAGTCTATCCACTGGAAAGGGCACAGAGAGGAAGTTTTCAGTAATGAAACCTAATGAACGAACCTAGGTCACCACCACCAGTGGCAGGTAAGTCAGGTACCTTGAGAGGATGCTCTGCGGCCTTTCCCCGACAACCCCACAATCCCAGTCTTAGTCATGAGAAAACCAAGAAGCAAATCTCAACTAAGAAGCATTCTTCAAACAACCTGAGCAATTATACTCCAAAACTGTCAGGGTCATTGAGAACAAGGCACTATCACAGCCCAGAAGAGGCTAAGGAGACAAAGTGACCATGCATAATGTAGTACCCTGGATGAAATTCTGAGTCAGAAAGAGGACAGTTAAAAATTAAGGAAATCTGAATGGAGTACCACTTGAGTTACATTCTATCTACTATGTACTGATGTACATTCTATCTACTATAATTTGAAATATTTCTGTAAATCTAAAGCTGCTCTTTAAAACAGCTTTTCAAAACAGCTGAACATCATGATGCATGCCTATAATCCCAGAGCTCAGGAGGCTGAGGCAGGAGGCCAGCCTGAGCTACATAGTAAGTTCAAGATCAGCCTGATCTACTTAGTGAGACCCTGTCTCAAAAAGAAAATGTTTTTTTAAACAAAAGGAAAACATGAATCATCCATAATTTTGTCTGTAGGGTAAAACTACAGTTAACAAGGTTTACAGCCATCTGTTTGCATTTATAATCATTCTATATGCACAAATAATTTCATTATTTTAATCAAAAAACAGAATTGCCCTATATTTAGAGTTGTTTAACCCAGCATATCTTATTGCTATGTTCTACATCCAGGAGACGATGCAATATGCATAATAGATCAGAACTTCTGCAAGTCAGGTGTATTTCACAAATTAGCCTTGACCAAGCTAAAATGCATATTTCAGGAGACATCTCATAGAGAAGAACTAGTCCACACAAAATTATAAAGGATACATTCATCTCATAGGAGAAGGAGTAGGAGAACCCAGACTTGTACCAGAAATGTGACAGAAGTCCTGCAAGTGTCATTCAATTGCCCCCATTTTCAGGAAGGGAAACTGCACTGTTGAGGAATTGCCCAAATCATGTACCATTTAGTATGTGGCAGAGCAGTGGCTGAACCCCCCAAGTGCAACCCAAGTGGTATTTTTCTCCTGCAAAATGTAGCACTGTCACTTGATCCAGGTCAAGCTTCTAGTTATGAGGAAACCTAAGCTAAATGGGTTTATGAATAAGCACAGTGCAGCTGCCAATGCCACGGTGAGTGAAAGATTCTGGGTTCCCAGCCCCAGAGATCGCAATTAGTAGGTTTATTTTAAGTCATGGGAATTGGTTTCTGTTTAAATTTCTCAGGTGATGCTAATGCACAGAGTTGGAACAAATTAAATTCCCTGTACTTACTCTGTACAAAACTCACTATCTTCCATGGGCTTCTTGTGGTCCTCTTAATACCTTTCCTCTGGAGAAGGGTTTGGAGATGCACACAAGAGACAAAGAGAGGCAGGCAGAAGGAGGGGAGAGACAGAGAGAGACAGAACATTCTTCTGGCTTCCATGTAGAACACTGGTGGTAGGGGTCCGGATTCTCCTTGAGATTTCAAAAGAGCAAAAACAGTCCACATTGGAATATCTCTGGGAGAAGTCAGTGCCTCCCATGAGCCTACAGGTGTACAAGTGAGAATCACCCCACCACCAACTACCCCCTACCCCACTAAGCAACAGGCTTGCTCACAGGACAGGCTGGGTTGATAGCAACTGAGATACAAAAAGCAAGTGAATGCTTGTATTGTTTGGTTGACTTTTCCCGTCTGAGGCCAGCAGTCTGAGCGCCCTTTGGTATGATGACAGTATGCAGCATAGCAAATATGGGGTTATTTCCTTCTATTGTTTTTGAGGTCCAATATCATTCTCACTGCTTTGTTTTGTCCTGATTAATTGTTTTGCTTTATTCAATATTTTGTTTTGCTTGGTTTTATTCTGTTTTGTTTTGGTTTGATTTTGCTATATCTGATGGAATGGACAACTATTATTAAGATAACAAGATACACGATGGTGGTCATTGCTGTTTTCCTATTACCCTGCTTTGAAGTCCTGTACCAGTTTCATTACTGTGTTTTGATTGGCTTTATTCTGTTTTGTTTTTTGGGGTTTTATTATCTTCAAAATAAAAAAAATTTAAAAAGCCAAAAAAAGAAAAAGAATATATCTGGGATCCTTCAACCCAACCCTTATGGCACAAACAAGGTACCAAATCTCTGAGGGCCACTTTCAAACCCAGACCCAACTTCCAGTGCAAAAGCAGATGGTGGGACTGACAGTCATGTCTGTAGACACAGGGCAGCTTTTCTGAGATGAGCCACTGCATGGTATGACATATTGTCATTTTCTCTAAGAGAATAGCATGTGTGAGCCTGTGTCAGGGGGCCTGAACCCCCATCTCTCTTTCCTGCCTCATTAGATGAAGCCCATAAAACCCAGCCTACTGTTTGGAAAAAGCAGATAAGTACAGTGCACATTAGTTTAAGACACCAACTGGTGAGGCCACGGGGCAGTGGGAGTAGGGAACACAGTATCTGTACACTGCACACTTTCAGTCCCAGAGGAAGGATGATCCACGTGTCCTCTTCTGTTCTCTAACCTGTGTGCTCCCCTAGTCTCAGGCAGGAAAAGCCCCTTGGAGTCTAGTACTCAGGTCTATGCAGTAAAGTGCACTAACTTTTACAGTTATCAGACAACCTCACAGGATCCCCCAATAAGGTCCCCATGAATAAGTGCTGACAATTATGACAGGGGATCCCTTACTATGTTAATGAAAATAGGAATACATTATGTAGTTTCTTAAAGGAGAAGGATAAAGAGAGATGGAGAGAAAGAAGTGAGAGAAGCAGGTGGAAAATCAGGAACTCCTACAACCCAGAGGCCTACAGTCACCAACTGTCTGTGTCAGAATTTCTGTATGTCTCTCAAATTCAGAAAATGAGATTCCCTTTCCGATTTAGTGAAAGCTCTGAAAATTTGTACTTTTGAGATTGGGGACAAGAGCTCAGCTCTAGAATACAGAGTGCTGCCTGTGTTCCCTTAATTATGCACTCCAGGCAAGGGAGCTGCTCTGTCCGTACAATGAGCATCACACATGTTCCTCCATACGAGTCTGCCTTGTGTTACTATATGTGAAATAATTAACTTATATGACAGAGGGTTTATTAGCTCCCAGTGCTGGAGGTCCTAAGCCACAAACAAGTGGACCCAGAGAGCCTCCAATGCCAGTGCCAGACGGCAATGCAGGGAGTGCAAGGGGCAGCAAACTGCTCACCTAATGTCCAGGAAATAAGAAAAAAGACAAGGCAGGATCCCATAATTTCCCTGAAGCCATTCCCCCAGTGACTTAAGGACCTCCCACAAGGTCCCACCTCTCAAAATTTCTGTCACCTCCAAAGCTCTACCTGGACGCTAAGTCTTTAAAACATGGGATTTGGGGAAAGACTCATCCAAATGAGAGCACCATTGACTCTATGCGGAGAATTAAACCAGTTAGCATGTGCAAATCCCTTCAACTATTGCTAGACCAGGAGTAAGAATCTCTCAATTAGTATTTGAGTGACTCTGAAGTGAAAATGTCAGTTGAAGGTCAACAAGTCACAGGCTCATTCCGGGGCCCAGGAAATCAGACTAAAGGCAGTTAGCTTCCTGTCTCAGCGGGGCTCATCCCTCCACCTGAGTGTATCTCCAACAGCTGTGATACCCTACAGCAGCCCCATGCAGATTCAGGTGTCAAGGCAGCAGCTTGACTGCCATGGGTTGAATTGTGTCCCTGAAAAGAAATATGGACTCCTTGGTACTTGTGCATGTGAATCTATTTGGAGATAGGGTCTTTATAGATGAGGGAATTAAAGGTCCCTAATCCAATATGATTGGAGATCTGAACACAGAAAAAGACACAGTTAGAGATAAGACAACGTGACGACACGGGAAGAATTTTATCTGTAAGCTCAGGAACACCTGAGGTCAACAGAAGCCAGGAGAGTCCTTAGAACAGAGCTTCCCTCACAGCCCTCAGGAGGAACTAATTTGTGGAGCCCTTGATGTGGGACTATTCTAGCTCCAGAACTGTGAGAAAATAAATCTCTGTTGTTTAAGCCATTTAGTTTCTGTTTGTTTGGGCAGCCTTAGGAAATTAATGATCCATGGGCAGTAACTGGTGCTTTAGAATTACACCCTCAAATTTCAAATTTCTGAATTCCAAGTTTCTGAAACATGGCTCTGGACTCTCACCTGCTGACTGCCAACTGCGGCAGTGTCCCCTGGGAGATAGCGGTGATGCTATTGTTCAGGAGGAGGCAGCTGCAACCTTCTTTCCACCGTTCATGCTCTCAGGGGTGAAGGGGACCCTTAACCGCTCCGTCACCTGTGAGCAGGTGTGCAGTTTGATTCATGTTGACTCAGGAGTGCTCAGTAGCCTGTTAGGCCATTGTCCAGTGGGTGCTGACAGTGAAAGCCTTTGTCAGTCAGTTCTCTGCAGTGCAATTCATACATAGCAGTGGAAGAAAACACAAAATCCCTCTCCCCCAGAACTTCAGCTTCTGACACATTGAAAGCAGCTGGTGTTCAACAAAATCTTGGCATGTCTACTTTGGCTTTGACAGGCTGATGGAAGCCGAGGTGCTGTGTGCTCGGCAGAAGGTCAGTTCCCAACCCCACGTCCGTTGAGCAGGGGCTCTGCACCAGGCTGACCCCCAGTCTCTGCGTGCTGAGCCCTGAGGAGCTCTGCCCTGCCATCGGGCTTGTCCTACCTCCAGGTGCACTGAACTGGCAGAGCCTGCACACTAGAAAAGGGATCTTGGCCCCTGGAATGGCTCTCAGCTCCTCCCTGACTGGGGTTCAAACTCATCTCCTTTTCTCTACTCACACTATGATCTTCAGCAATGCTGGGCTACTGATAGTTCTACCCAAATTCAATCCTATCTCTACCACACATCTGCTTTGTAAGCTCAGTTTCCAATTCTGCAAAATGAAAACATAAATAGGAGATTTTTTGTGGCTATTATAAGGATTCTAAAGGACCTCACAGTGCCTTACACATAATCAGCACTTGGTGATAGCTATTACTAATCATCATTAAGTCATTCATCAATAGTGGAATTATTAAGAACAGTCACATACATCATTGCTACACTGCATACAAAACATTTCAAAAACATAGTTGAATTTACTGGTATTCAATTCACAAATAACTTCTGATTGGTAACAGATTCACCCATAATGAAGAGAAACAGCAATTGTCTCCTTTAACTTTGTTACCCAATTATATCTGAAGTGTTTTCGCGTTTAGTTTAACATAGAGACTGGTGTGCCTTGGCTTCCCAGTGCTGTGTAGAGGAGATGAGTTCTGATAGCAGTAGAGTTCAGAAGAAAGGAATCATCCTGGACTCTGCTCCATCACTAAAACACAGTCACACTCACACCCTCACCCACACACACTCACACACGCACACACAGAGCCGTAGGCAAATGTTTTATTAGTTTCTTTTGCCCTTCTTCTGAGAAAGATTCATTTCTTTAAGCTTCTGGCCCCAACATGAAAGATATACGATTAAATTAATATCTCTGCAGGAACAGCAATCATCTAAACATCTTTTTAAAATAATTGTATTCTCCCTTCCGTCTTTATTAAACATAATGGTAATCAGTGAGAAATGCAGTCTCTGGGATTTTCAGTCCGATTCATCTTGTCTTTAACCGTCTTTGAGATGGTGGTTGTCTTAAGCCAGGAGCAACCGGAGGAGGCTCCTATATTTGAACACTTCCTGGCGCTGGGACCTGCATGGCAAGAGGGGACCTCAGGGCTGAGAGCAGTATTCGGCCCTTTGATTCAGGTAGGAGAAAAGTCATTTCACATCACAATGGCTTTTTTTGTCTTTCACATCTGAGCAAGCGCAAAGAGCTCTGAATTTCCTCAAAAATTTCTCTCTTCCTGCCTTCTATAATTGATCTTTTCTAAGAATAGAAAGCTGAGCTGAAGCTTGTATTTTATGATTACCACCATAATGGTACATGATTCTTAAATGATGAGTTATTTTGGACTTTTGCTCCATTTCTTGTCACCAGATGGGTCACTCACCCTGAAGTCCTTGGGAGGCCAGATACAGGCTGGGCAGTCTTTTCCATGCTTGGATTTTAATCAAGATAAGGTTGTAACCTTACTTCCCATGGAGCCATAGATGCAGCAGTATTTTCCTAAATTTTCCAGTGAAGATTCCCTGGCCTTTCAGTCCCCACAAGGCAATTCAGCCAAAGGAATGTCTGTTCAAGGTCAAGAGCAGTCATTCTCTTAAGAAGGTATACTAGCTCTTCCATGGGAATCTGTATCCTCCTAGATTTAGCCACCTCCCCCGGACACTCTGGGCCTGTGTCCGCCTGCCTGAAAGGAAGCAATAACCAGGACAGCACATCCCTGAGGCTCTGGAGTAAGTAGCAGATGGATATCCATCATAAGCTTTCCGAAGGCCAGCTTGGCTTTCAGTTTGTTGCAGGTGGATTCACATGCAACTTTTACCTCAACCCAAACTCAACCCAAATTCCAAGGCTCATCTGATCTGGTGTCTTCTGATACCTTCCCACCCCTACCTCAGCGAGCATCTTGTCAATCCTTTAAGTCCCTCCCTTACCTGCTACCTCCTCCACGGAGTTTTCTTTGTTCTAGATGATTTATTGATGCTTCTCTCTGCCTCACACAGAACCTCCCTTCATTCTGACATGTAGAAGAACACATGCAAGTCTTTTTGTCTTTGATACTTCTAACATGACTGTGAAGGTCTCTGGGGCAGTGACCCTGTCCTTGTGTTTGTGCCTGCCAAATCTATCCCAGAGCCTGGCACAGCAGGTCTTGGTCAAATGTTGCATGTTCTAAGACAGAATAGCTGCACAGAGAGAGCTAAATGTGTAAGCAATACAGAACAAAACTTCAAGTTGGACAGTGACAAACGTAACCACCTTACTGCTTTTGCATTTTAATGTATCAAAGCTGCCATACTTCCTCCATTTATTTAGGTCACACTCAAGGAACGAGTCATTTCTCAGTGGATAGAGTGGGTGATGGGTTTTGCTTATTCTAGAAAGCTTTTCTCTGATGAATGGTAAGCAGTGACTTTGTGACAATGCTCCTTCTGGAGCAGCATTTGGATTCTTTTCCCAATGCACCTGTTAATACAATATCTCCTTCAGGCTTTAATGCTCTTCAAGGAATTGTAACATTTTCATTTTGCAGATGAGGAAACTGAGGCTGAGAAGTTAAGCAGCTATACTAAGGTCAAATAGAGACCTAAGATAGAAGCTTATACCCCCTGCCTTATTCTGTTGCTCCTTCCACAACAATAGTCTGCCTTTCTTTGATGAAAGGGACATATCATCAAACAAAAAATTCGTGTGTAACGTTTTTTACAGTTTCCAGCCTTTTATCGGAACTCCTCCTAACAGCCTTAACAGCAAGCTCAATGTGGAGCTGCCCGTGTCTCTGGGGCCAGTGTGTTAGCCCTTAAAACCATCTATGAAGCCTGGGCTAATTAATTCACCAACCGTTTCTCTGATGATAAGTTGAAACATTCTTTGCCTTTTTCTCAGTACTATCCATACTTAACGAAGTTTCAAATTCTCTCATCAAAAATACCATTGTTTGTCTCCTGTCTGTCCTGAGGATAAGGAGGATGATATATCTAGTGTGGTAGGTGTCAAAGGTGACAGCAGAGAATTCCACAGGGATTGGAACTGAAGGGGTCTGGGTAGTGGAAGAGAGGAAGCTGAGGGGTAATGAGAATAAAATAGTGGGGCCTGGGCCCTGACAGAGCTTACACAGCTTGCTGAGACACCTGGGCTTCATTTCATAGTGTAGAGCCATAAAATCATGAAATCTTGTAAGGTGAGCAATCTGGGAGGAATTTCAGACGTCATTTGGTCTAATGAATCCATTTTACAGGTAGACATACTGAAGCTCTGAGAGGATATGACTTAACAAAAGTCACATGATGAGTTACTGGTGAAGGAAGAGGTTTCTGAGAGTCTTGATTCAGGAAGTCCACCTGTAGAAGTGGACCGACCTAGAGGGAGAGGGAGGAAGTGGGCAATGCTGACATGCCTTGACAGGAAGCCCGTACCTTTACAGAAAGGGAGGCAGAGAGAAGTGAAAAGAAATCCACAAAGGAGAGGGAGGTGGAGGGAATGATCCAATACCCACTGAGCTCCATCTTGGGTCTCTGTGCTGAGCATTTTGTGCTGCATTGTCTCCTTTAATTATTTTAATGACCCCGTAAGGAAAGATTCATGAACTCCTTTGAGAAGCAGACTTAAGGTTTAGGAAACTTCAGTAATTTGCCCTAACCTGCATGAACTTGGTTCTGAATAAAGGTCAATAAGATAACAAAACCCAACCTCTTTCTGCTCCACTGAGTCCCCTTAAATTTTACCAATTCCTTTTAAGATCTAGAGGAAAACAACAAGGATTAAACCTTCCTACCCAGGCCTCCTGCTGGTCCACTACTTGCTTTTCCTGTTCTTCCTCCTACCAGTCTTCAGAAGAAGGGCAAAATAATCCTTTGAACAGATTTTCCTAACATAAAAGAAAAGTGAATCTCCCTGGGAGATGTGTAGATCAGAATACTCAGCATCTAATCTGTGAAAGGAATAGGGGGTCAACAGAGGTCATCACAGACTCTGAACTCCTTCATCAGCTTAGCATCTTCCATGTTTAAAAGACCAAGATCACATCCACAACCCTTCTCATCCTTTCATTATGGTCAAATATTCAGCAAAGCCCAGTGAATTACCCATGTTACTGTGCAGCAATATACACAGATGCTGAAAAAATCATTGCATTTCCAATATTCATAAAATAAAAGCAAACACAAAGCCCTTGCTGACCATGTATGTTTTCCTGGTACTTACAAGATTGAGTATAAGATGTGTAATGGGATTCCCCCTAATACCAGGCCTTTTTGCCTTGACACTAAGCTTTGTATCTTTTTCCTGACTCCAAATTTACACAACAGCAGCAGCAAACAGCCCTGTGTATGTTTCTTGCCTCTTTGTCTCTGTACCTGTTGACTTCCCTTGGCCTGTCCTGTACATCTCCCTTTCTCCCTTTACCTAGCATTAAGACAGCTCAGGTAATAACCTGTCACTGCCCCCATGAGGTTGACACTGTCCCACAGGCTGAGGGAGGGACCTTGTCCCTGCTCTCAGAGCAATCTGTACTCCTCTCTGTCACTCAGCTTATTTCATTCCTCCAGGAGAACAAGGATAGGACTGATTCATGTCTACAGACACAAAGCTAAGCACTGGATATATTCTTAAAGAATAAATACACAAACAAGTGAACAAATGAATGGATTAATACTAACACCATACTGGCTTGGAGAGAAGAAACACAAGTGGCATGAAAGCTTACTAGAATCAGTGGAAACTTGAAGAATAAATACTGTCATGGATACATCATTTGGGAGGAAAGTAAGGGAGTGAGTCAGAAGCAAAAATATCATATGGGAGAGAGACCCTTTGCCTTGACTACGCTATTAGTACTCATGAATAAAAGTCACTAGACACAGGACAAAAACCAAAGCAACTGAAGACCCCGATCATCTTATCTGGTGCCTTTGTTTGGACTGAAAAATGATACCTCTTTGTGCAGGTGCCAACCTGAAACCATGGGGCGCAGGCAATGACTAGTACCTTTGTGTTAGAAAAAAGAGACTTTTGTTTTGGTAGATACAACCCAGAACTTGTAGCTTTGTGGCAGAGAAAGTGTTAAATTTTAAGCCCCAGTGTTAAATGTCTTGCATAATACCCAACCGCACAAGCCATATGCAGTTGCCTGACCTTTGGAGTCCAGGAAAAATGTGTAGGGAATAGGACAATTGGAGCCAAATTCTTCTCATGCCTCCATTCTAGAGATATATGGTCTTTTCTTGGTGCTCAGGATGGAACGCAGGGTGCTGGGTAAGTGCCCAAGTACTGAGCTACACCACTAGCCAGCTCGGCTTGACCTTCTTGTTAGGCCTCGTGCTTCCAAACTCCACTTCCCCTGCAAAACTTCTTTTTATAACTGTGGACTCATACTTGGTGTGGGTTTCCCTGCAAGCAGAGCCTGAGACAAGGATTTAGATCACTTGATTTATCTGGGAGATGATCTCAAGAACACAGACTGAGGGGGAAGAAAAAGAGACAGGTACAGAATTGAATTCATTACTGCTGTGAACAAAGAAGGGTTCTATCCTGTAGGGGCCGCTTTAAAGAAACACATAGAATGTGCATTAAAATTTTCTCTCCCAAAAACCAGCAGCTGGTATATTATTGACTACCCCCACTTCGCACCATCTGTTAGCTGGAAGCTCCCGCAAGAGCAGTGCTTTCCTCCCACTTCAGGGTAGCACATGAATGTGAGCTGAGTGTACTCAAATGGATGTGAAGATGCTGCCTGTGTGCACTGACCTCTCCACCATGGTTGCACTGAAATGAAGTGGACTGAAAAGGTATGACATGGGCGTGGAAAGTGTCTGTTATAGCTTGTCCGTAGGCCAAATCAGACACCAGGGAATCTCTTTACATGAATAGTGCAAGAAAAGGAACAGCTCCTCTGGTCTGTTCTTCCCCAGTGTAAGCTAAAGATGTTGCTAAAGGCTTGGCTCTTGGCTATTCATTTTTCTCGAAAAGTCAGTATCATCTAATTCCAAAAAAGGTACCTCCAGCCATACAAATAATCAAGGTGCTGGCACTGCATCCCTCTACTGCTTGGGGGCAGGATGGATACTCAGGACCATTCCTCTCCGAACAGTGGGAAAAGGTACAGCTAAGCTCTGCCTCTGGGGTAACATTAAATTACTTACATTTAATATTTTATGGTAGGCACAAGGACAGAAACCATACTCTTCAGCATCCATTAGAAATGAAGGAACACTATATTTTAGTGGCACCCTGCCATAGATTTCCCCATGGCTATTTTACTAGGGCATGACGTTAATACAGGAAGTCAAATGAGAGCCCATCTATCAGAGCTAGGCTCTTAACCCCATAAATATGACCCAGAGTGCTTACACCTGTAAAATCAGGAAGGAGTGACTTTGTTGAGGGTGAGTTGAATTTCATTTTTTACTCAAGGTATGAGTCACATCTCTTTAGAAGCCAAACCGGAATCCTTTCATTAAGAGTTTGGAGTTGATCTGTGGCTATCTAGTCCATTATACAAGAAGACGTGGTGAGGAGACACTGACCAGAGGGAAGGTTAGCAGAACCCAGAATCAACCACTTCTGCCCAAGGCACCAAGCCAAATGACATAGAAGAGAGGGGGACTTGCATCTGATCGATTCTAAATCCACTGCTGCCACGTGAGAGAGAAACTGAGACCCCCCAAAGAGAATCAAATTAACGTCATACACCAAATTGATGGAGAAACAAAGGCTAGAATTTAGCTCCTGAGTCTTCACCTAATTTTCTTTTGAAAGATCTCACTGTAACTTCTGTCACTGGAAAACACTTCCTGCAGTGTCAGTGAGAAGTTTCCTGAACCCATGCTGCATGCCAGCCGCTATGCTAAGACTCTTCCACAAAATGACTTATTAATGCTCTCCAAGACCCTATCAGGAAGACATGAGTTTAAGTAACTTGCCCCAAGTCACTCAATGATACAGCCAGGTCTTGAAGATTGTTTAGCTCCAGAGCCCAAGTCTTATCCTATGGCTGCTTCTAATTAGAATTCTCCCCAGCTTGGATTTCAGAGCAGCTTTCCCACCTAGAAAAAAGTATGAAGAACTCTTTTTTATATGAAGCACTTTATTCTCCTCTATCCATCGTGTTTATGCTGAACCCCATGAGGGCTTTTCCCCCACACTGGGGGAAAAAGAGGCATGGAAATCACTGGAAAAGCTCAGTATATCCAGGTAAGGAAGGCACTACTGGAAAAAGTCTGTGTGGAGCTTAGTGGGCCTCTGTATGGAATCCACCACAGGTTTTGAAAAATGACCAGTATGGCTAACAGTGAGGGTCTGTGTGCTGACTATTTGGTGTGCACCTCATTGCTAGGAGCTGTGAAACTAAAATCAACAGACAGACACATATTTATTTACTTTCTGAGATGCCAGGAAATACCGGTTTGCTCTGGTTTGGTTGCAAGCTGAGATCAGCTCCAATAACTTCCTAGACTGGGGCTGTTAAGAGAACTGGATCCCTTCTGAAGAAGTTAAATCAGAGCAAGGCTGGTGTAGGTGGAAGAAGGCAAAACGATTGCCTGTCACAACTGAGAGGGCATCCTCCCTTTATTCCCACCATCATCTGGTACGCCCCCAGTCTGTGGGATTGAAGGACAACTGGCTTGACTTGCTGAGACTCCAGGTCTCCCACCACACAGCTCAGTTTTTAATTAGTTTCATGTTATTTTAGCTATAGCAGGGACTGACAATATTTGAAAATCAGTTGGATATTATCACACAACACTGAATTCATCAGACTCCACGGTATTCTAAGGATGAATGGCAAGGAAATCTACAGTCACAGAATGCATTCTACTTATTTTAATTAATCTCCACCAAAATATTTGGAGGTAGGTCTTAAATTTATACTCACTTTACAGATTCAGAATCTGAGGTTCATGAAGTAGAAGCGACTTGCCTACCATCACATACCTGTTTGCTGGTGGGGCCAGGAGTTAGGCACAGTATTTTCTGCCTGATTCCAATGTCCATGTTCTTTGAGTCATTAGGCAACACAAAAAGAGTTTCCCCCAATTTCTTTTTCCAAAGTTTGAGAATAGGTTTGAAAAATGTCTCGCTAGTATCCTGGGGAGATCTATATTCCAAACCTGAGTTCAGCAGGACACTGATTTTGTGTAAGTACACAATGGCTTTGGGCCCCTCTCAGAAAGACAGTGCTTCATAAACTGCAGGTTGCTAGGGCAACAGAGGCAGATTGTGTATTTGGAGTTATTCTCCGTTACTGTCCTTTTGGAGTACAAGATAATGACTATGTTGTGAAGAACAATAAGAGTATTTGTTACCATAGTGCGTGGTTGAGAATCAAATTTTGCTTGGGTAGCAGTAGGCTTGGGTTCAACTAAAATTATTCTCAGTTTTCTTCCTCAATAATTAACCTGGGTTATTCAATGAGTGCGTGCGTGTGTGTGTGCATGTCCACACGTGCATATGTGTGTGCACGTGTGTGTATCTGTTTGTGCATGCTCATGAGCATGCATGTGTGTTCCTACAGGTTAGATTTACCTTCTTTTTATTCTGTGTACTTTGTATCATTGCTTTAATGATAGTGACCTATTTGCCTAGAGCTACATGCAAAATCACTTTAATGAGGTATATTTTTTCCCTGTGCAATAAACAACTTGATTGTATTTTTCAGTTATTCTGCAGGGCACACAGTTTGTGTTAATCTTAGCAATGGTGGATAAAAAGGCAGGTATAAAGTAGTTTGCATCCAGAAAGTTAAGCTTTCATTCTTAAAAGAGATGTCTAAAGCCAATGTGCGTATAGAGAACACTTTTGAAAAATGTGTGTTGTCTGAAAGTGTAGTGGCAGAAGGAAAGCTATGATTCTATCCAGACCCTGACCAAAGTTATTTCTTGGGTCCGTCTTCATTGGCATAATGTCATGACATTCAAGACCATAGCCAGCATGATAGAAAATCCTTCTTGCATGAAGGTGACATATGTGGAAAAAAGAGTGGTAACTTTTGGAGAATCCTGTGTGTCAAAGTGGGTCTTTGGAACAAATTTCATTTGGAGGAATAAACCATAGCCTTGAATTTCATATTCATTCTGTATTAATATGGGAACCTTCAAATTCTTTAATGAAACTGACCTAGTAGTTTGAAAAATCAGGAAAATCTGAGATGATGACATGATATCATGTATGAGAAACACTAACACATTCTAAATTCTTTTCCTCTAGGTTTCACAAAAGAACTAGGCAATTCGCAGCCTTGAATAGCTACAAAAATTAATGAGAGCAATGATCTCTGGGAACCTAAGACACAGATATGAAAAGGCTGTGAAGAATTTGCCTTTTGGGGATCCTTTCTTTTCCTGTTGTGTCACCCTAACTTATATCCAAAAGTCTTCCCTACTGGTAGACAATGACTAACCATGGGCTGTTGCTGACTGTGACTTGAAAATTAATCCTCCAAAAAGAAAGTGTGTTGAGGGAACTTTAAGAAACTCGGGACTATTCAAGGCTCAAAAGAATAAAGCTATTACTTTGGAATTTCTGTAATAACACCACAGCAAGGAAGATATTTGCAGGATGGAATCCTGACACACCTAGTACTGGTTGCAGTGCACTTATGGGCACTTCTTATCTCCGACATTCACTGTGGTACAGGACTATGAAAGCAAAGATAGATATTTTGCTTCTGAAAAGTTTTGGTCTTTGCTTTATGGTCAAGGTGTCTAGAGAAGGGAGCTCTGCATAAGCAACATGAGGTAACCTATGTGTTTCACTTACACATCACACCAGTCCTTAGGCAATTTCCTTTGTATTTTCCTACTTACCTCGTCAAACTTTTTGTTTTGGAGCCATCCACAGCTTTTATAATTGCTTTGTAATAAAAAATAAATCTTCTCATAAGGATACATGTAAATACTTCTCAATTGATCTCAGATATGAACTGTGGTTTCCCAGATTATAAGCACTTTGCGACACATTTACAAGCCCAGGAGAGTACACTTCTGAGGCTGCCGTCACCACAGTAGCTCTTGTGGTTTATGTAGCCCATTCTCAGGGCAAAAGGGTTCTCTTCCTTCATCTCCCACTCGTTTCAACAGATCTGCTTAAAATGCATGAGATGCAGGGACTTTCACACACAGTTTGGCCTGCTTCTTCCCCGTGATTTGGACAGAACAGAAAGATATAAATATACATGTAGAGTGTCCTAGAAAGGCAGTCACTGCACTCAGGCTAAGCACCATTATTTTTTTGAGATTATTTTTTCCCAGTTAAAAGAATAAACAAATAGATTAAAGAAATTTTAGAACATTACAAGGAAACAAAGGAAAGTCAATTGACCAGCTTTCCAAAATCCTAGAAAAACCGTTGTCAAAATTTTGACCTATTTTCTTGTAGCAGGTTTTTTCCTTACATGTTGTTTTATTTTGTGTGTGTGTTTACTTTTCTTGGTGGAAATAATCTGGTGTATATGCATCTTCGTACTCCCCATTCTACATTGCATAGCAACATTTTTACATGACACTTGAAATATGATTTTAATACTGTGGAAGTAAAGAGTACACCACTGATAGCTACTGTATTACTAAACAATGAAGTTGTTTCCTTTTTACTTTCTTTTAGCAATAACACTATAGTAAACAGTTTTCTACAGAAAGAATAAATGATGATAAGCATTACAATATTTGGATGACTCAGCTCTCCATCGACTATTGCTTTTTTTTTTAGCAGTAACATTTTAATGAAGGTCTAGTGTGTACATAGTACTTTTCAAAATTGTATGGAAGAAAATCTGGCAGTACAATAGTATGTTTTGATCTTTGAGCCTTATTTGAAGAAGTGTGTCAAATAATTTTATCTGGCGGCCCCTCTGAGCTCTACTCGTCAGAGAGAATTTCACAGTGCATTGAGATCAGGACAGATCTGCTTTGGGGTGTGGCTTTGAACATCACTGGGTGCAAATGTGATATTGGGAATGGCTGGATTCATTTTGTGAAGAAAAATAAAGAGATTGGTCTTAGACAAAGCCGATCCTGGAATCTAGATCCTTGGTGATATTAATGAGTTGCTTATTTAATTCATCATCATGCCATCTTACCGCCACATTTCTTATTAAATTTGAAAATATAGTTTCCCCATTCTTCTATTTGGGTTCACTTTTCTATTAGTTGCAGCAGAAAGTATCTTACCTGACACAATAAACCCAACACACATACGAACAGTGGCTACAGTTTATTACGTCTTTTACAGACTATTTTCAATCAGACAGCAATCCTTTCCATTGGAAAAAATGAAGACTGATTTCAGAGACATTATGCAACTTATCCTGAATCTTGGACTCTATATCTGTATAGGCTTTTACCAGAGCAAAGAGTGTGAAGCACATTACTTATGAGGTTGAAAAAGAACTCAAGTTCCCTAACAAGTGGCCCAGACCCCTCCTGTAAAGCCTGGGCCTCAGTGCTAGGAAGAACCCAGCAAGGCTACTGCTGCAGACAGCTGCTCACAGAGAGACCCTCCCCTGCTTGGTGTCCTATCTTTAGTATGCACTATTCAATGTTCTTACTTTCTCAAGCGCAGCATCTACCCTGTGGTGCTGTTAACAAATATAATACATCAGAGAAAGAATTACTAATATTTATGGCTGTAATAACTTCTTATCCAAAAAAGGGGCATGGATCAGATCATTAGAGAAAATCAACCCAGCATGAAGTGTGCTTTTTCTCTCTCTCTTAGATTTTAACTCAGATAATGTACACGATTTTCCAGGGGTGATAAACTTCTGCTTAGGGGAACAGGATTTTGCATGGCAGGGGTGCTGGTTTGCAAAAAAGGGATTTTTTTTTTGATTCACTATTTCCATCAGAACTTTGTAACTCAGAAATTCCTTGGAGGCTTTACAACCCAGACTTCAGAGATTCCAGGAGTGATAGCATTCTGATGGCTGTGTGAGTCTCAAACACTCTGTGCCTCCATTTTCACATATTCCGTCTCTTTCATAACCTACAGTTTGGGAAATCTTTTCGTTACTGTATTTTTTAAGGTTCAACAAGAGATAATAACAAAGAACTTCTCCTGAAAGATTCTGCTCATTATCATCTACCCTGGGAGCCTCCCTGGCCACGACTAACCCTCAGATTGATTTGGGGCTCCTCCTGCATACTACAATTCCCGCTTAGCATCTGTCACTCTGCATTACATCTGGCCGTGTTCATGACTGACTCCTCCACAAGACTTCATTAAGCAGAAACTGTTTCATATTGTGTTCTATACCTAAGAGTGCAGGTAGCTAGAGGAGAAGTACAGAGTTTTAAGACTGGACAATACACATCAGGAAAAGTAGGAGGAACCAGGTGTGGTGCTGAGGGACGTGGTCACGTATGAGAAAATTACTTAGGAGACAGGTTTGGCTGATTTGGCAGTGTTGAGTAGAAGGTACAGGCAGGATGAGAGGCTTCCACACAAAGCTAGACTTCCTGTAAGAGTCTGAAGATAAGGAAGCTCCTCAGATGGAACCTTTGGAACTTCAAGGCTCCAAGACCCCTGCTCAAGGAACAAACTGTGCTCTGTCCAAGTGAATCCCTATGAAAGGGAAACCGCCTTTCTTTATGGCAATTCACACCCTTGTCTTTTACCCTTTGTGAACAAGCCCTTTGATTTTAGCTCAACACTCCAGAAGATAAGGGAATATTCTTATTCTTTGATACATTCTACAAATACACACACACACACACACACACACACACATTAGAATGTTGTTGTCCCTGGATCCCAGTGAAACGTGAGCTTAGATCCTATTTTCTGTTACCTCTGTTCAGCTTCCATTGAAATAATAAGAAAACTTAACCTGGACTCTTAAAACAGCACATGCTCTGTTTCGGGCCTTCTCTCACTTCTGCCATCTGTTCCTCCATTTCTGGAGCTGAGACTGCACTTGCATCCTCCAAAATTCTCCTTTCCTGCTTTTGACATTGGTCGGTACAGTGCAGATGATACGCATACTCCCCCTCCCCCCGGCCCCATAGAGACAGAGAAACCTTGGACAATTGCCCAGCTGCAAGGGGGACCTGCTCAGTGCCACTCAGCTCTCAATAGTGTCACTAGCCCAAACTGTCTGGTCAGTGTCACTAGAGTTAAAGTGTGTCCTGGAGCATGGAGATTTGCATCTGGTAGCTGTCAAATCATGACTGTCTTTTGTCATTCTATCATTTGCTTTATCAACCTACCTCTCTCTCCTCCTTTAAGAGAAGGGAGTTACATTGTTACTTTTAATATTTGTGCCCAAAAAGGAGACTCTTTTCTCTGTGTTTTTCCTTACTCAGCTTCCCCATTTTCTATGTGGAAGCTACAAATGGGAGTCAACCCTGACAAGGACTGTAAACTCAAAGTCTGTGATGTCCCCATGTGGCCATTGTCCCGATAATCTCGTGCCACCAGAGGAATTCTCAGGTTCTCACAGTTTTATGCTGACTTGTATCACACAGGGCCCTGGGCCCTAGAGCTGTCAGAGCAGCTGAGCTGAGGGAAGGTGTGGTGAATGTTTGGCTGTGGTCTGACTTGAACATACTTCATGCTCTACAATGACACTTCAGCTGCAGATGTGTCTCACGGTGGGACAAAGACATTTGTTTAAGACACTGCGACATTACATTTAGAGACTGTGTGTATTGCACTTGCAACAAAATGGAAAAGCCAAAAAGCAGCCATGAAGATCTTGCAGTGGAAGAAACTTTTCTCTGAGCTGACTGGGTTATCACTTCCCCAAAGCCTCAGAAGAATGCCATGTCTGGGGCATGCTTCAAAAGAGTAGAGTGATTATGATTTGAAACAAAGACAGGCAGAAAGTCCTAGAAAGGTGTGTACCTTTGCTTATTATTAGAATGATCTACAGTCTTACTAAGGCACATGCTTGAGGCTTCCCATCTCTTGTCATCTTACTCTTCATGAAAAAACTTCATGATGATCCTTGTGGTGGATCTGTTACTGGCTGCCTTCCCTGCATCCATTTTCTTTCCCACTTCATAACTGGATCCTAATTTGCTTTATAACCAGCCCAACCCTAACTTCACAGGGGCAGCCTGATCACTTAAGAAGTAAATCAGTGCATACCATTCCCCTTGGTCATTGTCACTGACCTGGTAGGAGACTTACAGCCATGTCTCAGACAGATTTGAGGATAGCAACACATGTGCTCGGTTGTGGAACTGTTTTTGTTACTGTTGCACGCTGGTTCAGGACGGAGGCACATTGAACATGTGCTGCTTGTAGTTACCTGGTGATCTTGGGACCTTTCCTTAGTGTGACATCTATGCTCAGAAAAAGATAGCGGAGAGACCAGGAGATGATGCCATCACAGAGCTGCTGGACACACATACTTCCTTCTAGGTATCTTATGAAACAACACATCTTCTTATCTCTCAATTCAGGGTAAGTTAGAATTATTTTTACACTTAGAAAAATCCTAAATGATCTAAGACTACTATTTTACTGCTGAAGAAACAGGCATAAGAGACTAACTAACTTGCCCAAGGTAATATAGTTAGTAAGCAGTGTAAAATACAGGAATGATGTGGCTCCAATATCCAAACTCTTAATTGATCTGACGTATAGGTTCTTAAAATGTTGTGCAGAAATTCTACAGTTCACCTTCACTGAAGGGAAGAAAAATTGAAAGGACCCAATATTGTCTCCAAAGAACTCAGAAGATAAATTGCTTTGTGGGATGGATTACTTTTAAAAATTATTTTAGAGTTCAAATCTTCCACCTTAGTTTCTTCAGATTCTACGTCAATGTCTGGGGCAATGGTAGGCACAGAGTAGGCATTACATGTGGTTTTAAAATGTCACACCTACAGACTCCAGCAAGAAGTGATGGCTTTGCAAAGGACCCTCAGGTTTCTGGATCCTTTCTTGCATCACAGAAAGTCCCTGAGACTCCAGCATGTGGAAACATTCATGTCAAAGTCGGTTCATTCAGTAGTGTTACGAAAAGTCACTTTCCAATTGTGGCAAAGTTTCACAATTAATCACTAATATTCAGGTCATGGCGTGAAGTCTGAGAAGTTCTCAATAATCTCCTAGGCACAGACATCCCAGAAGATACCTTCAGTAGCTGCTCTGCTACGCTAGGGACCATACGCCACCTTCTACATAAACACAACCTCCAGCCGCTATGCTTTCTTTGAAAATACATTGAGGTTTCCTGAACCACCTGCTCTGAATCTGAAACTGCCCTGTCCTCTTCCACAGGCTTTGGAATTTGCCTTGCCTCTTAGCTTTCTATGCCTTTCTCTCACTGGAACACATGTCCACATCTACTGAAAGATACCTTGAATTACCCAAGTAGCACTACTCCTGCATGACTGCTGCAGAGTTGACATAGTTTAGGTGTTAAGACCCTGGCCTTCGGAGTCAGCCCTTCTGGCTCCGTCACTCACAACGCAGGGTATGACAGGTCACCTATTTCTTTGCATCTCACTGTCATGATTTAAGATTGGAGGAGGCACTGCTTCTCCTGTACGGAGGTAAATATGCAGTGCCCACGGCAACAAAGTAACGAATGAGTTGCAAACTCTGGAGGGCACTAATGATAGGACACAGCCTGCACATGGGCACAAAGTGGTCCTGGATTTCACGTGGCAAGTAATTAGTGTATGATTGTATCTACATGAAGAGATACAGGCTCTAGAAGCTTTGATTACAATAGTTACAAAACTGTAAGAGGCACCATGAATCTTCCTACAGAGCTACAGGTGTGAGACTGAGAGAGAACAGTTATATCTTTAATATGAATTTCAGCATGGACTTATTTCTTTAATGGTTGTACATTGATTCAGGTAATGGTGGCCAAGCCTTATAGGATTTGAAGAGTAAGTCAAGTTCTCATGAATTTCCATGCATACTATCTAATTTGAGCCTAAGTATTTCTGAGCCAATACAGGCTGATACATTTTCTGTTTCGCATGTAACAAGCACCAAGTATGGAGAGGCTTGTGACTCTTGACGTAGCTGGTCACCGGTGAGTTTGACACTGGAATTAAGGGTCTGTTGCCACCAAGTAATGGGGAATTTTCCAGAAGTTAGTCTCCTCCACATAGACTAGGGCAAAGTGAGGGATTTCCTCTGAGGAGATAGGTTGGGCTGGGAGGCTTCCAGAAGTGCCTGGCATCTAATGCCTCTTTCCTATCTACTTCCCTTATCTGTGCAGGCCTAGGGGCACCAGGAGGCTGTGGCTTCCAACCCCACGACAAAACTTAATAAATAGATGAACCTTCCCAAAAGATGCCCTGAACTTGCAGCATCTACACTTTCCATGGATAATGCAAGAAGCAACAACTCTGTTTATAACCAAGCTATCTGGTCGAGTCAACACTTGTTTAGTGTAATTCATGGGGGACTTTTATTTTGGCTGGTTTACTTGTTTGTTTGGGTTTCTTTTCTTTTTTTGAAGCTCAGCTAGATTATTGTTATTCCCAATTGGAGAAATCATTGAATATGTTCAAATGGCAATAATTCTAATAATCCATTTTATTATCACTCAGACTAGCACTGGGAACTGATATTCTTGATTTCCTGGAATCATCTTTAAAGTGAGACAACTTCCTCCCTCAGCTACCCCTCATTATTTCACAGCAGGATTTTTTGTATTCACAGTGAGTTTAAAACTTGGAGTACGATGAAATTAATATGAGACATCTCTTCGAAAGTAGAGTGGTATAACAATTTAGTAATGTCTCTACTAACAATCTGCCATGAAATATTAGCTTCACAAACACAGTGACAGATGAGAATACCATTCACTTCCAAGGCAATTACAGCTTCTGATTACACGTGACTGTCACCCCTGGGAACTGTGTAAACCCTCTGTCACTCACTCTCCAATAGGTTTACAGTGAGCACTTGTTTATGCCCCATACCACTCAGAGAAATCTAAGACATAGTCCTTTGCTGTAAGGAACTGTCATAGTAGCAGAATTAGCCAATGATTAAAATGGAATGCAGTGGAGAGGCAAAATGTTTGACAGAGACACTAATCAATATTGTGAAAAGAAGATGGTGGGGGTGTGAACGGGCTCCAGGAAATCAGGGGAGTAATTGCCAGGGGCATAGGCACTAGTTAGCAAGTGATTACTTGTATTAGCATCATGCTAAGCCTCTGAAATACGCTACTAAATTGGGACTTGATTACAACTGAGAGAAGCAGAGCTCACTGAAGCTCAGACAGTGTTGTTGTTGAAATCAGCATGTCCCTGGTTCTCTTCTAGGCCTTGAGATTTGAGATTGCTTCCTTGATGATCTCAGATGAGTGGGAAATCCCATTCCCTGTGCTGCCTTCATGTCCAGGCTTCCTTCCCTCCTGTCTTTGCTTACACTGAATTGTCATCTCTACATTAATTTGTCAGCTCCCCAAATGGGCTGCTAAGAACGTGGCTGGGTT
This sequence comes from Dolichotis patagonum, assembly GCA_004027295.1. Taxonomy (NCBI): domain Eukaryota; kingdom Metazoa; phylum Chordata; class Mammalia; order Rodentia; family Caviidae; genus Dolichotis; species Dolichotis patagonum. The sequence continues at coordinate 15,156 of PVJX010011837.1, read as the reverse complement.
TCATTTATCACCATACCCCTGACATCTAGAGTGGAGCCTAGCACAGAACTGGCACTCAACAAATGCTAACCAAATGGGAGAATGAGCCGAGAGACTGCCACCTGCCCCTTAACCAAAACAGGAATAGATACACTCTCTTCTGGAGGCCTCTCCATGGAACTCCTCTCCTCCCTTGGCCAACCCCAGAGAGACAGGCAGAAGCCATCTGCAGACAATTCCCATCCTTCTTCCCCTATGTACCTGACCGTGTGCCACAATAAACTCACAGTACGTGCTCCAGAAACTGAGGCTAACAGGTGGGATGTGACCTTGCTGAGCAAAACCTGCCCTGGCTGGAGATTACTACTCAGACTGAGGTGGCAGCTGGTCCTCCTGGAAGGCAAATTGGTAGAGAAACCCCCATATTGCAGAAATGGTCACTGAGTGGAAGCTCTGCAGGACACTTGGAACACTTTAATATCCTTCCACTAACTGAAAATCGGGTTCCTAACTGAAGGACCCAAGCGAGGGAACAATGGAAGATCTCACATTTGGCACATATGCAAGGCAAAAAATCCACAGTAATGAGAAGATAATAGCATCCACGTGAACAAATAAACATTTTCATAATTTGTCTACTAATTAAAATAGCAAATACAATCAAATCCAATTAACAAGGATTGGTCTGTGGGGTTTTAAATCAGAGGAGCCTGGTTGATTGCTCTGGAGTCATTAATTAGGCCTGACGTGAATTATTCCAAGTAAACCTCTTGGCATTCTCTTTTCTCAGCTTCAGGATTCATGCTTGATTCAGCAGTGACAGGTATGGAGCTGGCTCGAAGGGGCTATGTCAAAATCTCCCATCACATCCCACCTGCTGTTCTTGGTGCAGGGATGGATTCCTAGCTTCTGCACCTGGTGGAGTGGTCCTGGGTCTGGCTGCAGACCTCTAGGACGCTGACGATGAACCTATGGCATGTGTGCTGCTGTGGGCTATTTGTATCATAGAAAGCTCTGTTACTGTGTTTTTCTTTTAAATTAAAAAATGTGAATGTATGAGGTCTTTTTTCCAAGCTAAAACCTGACTATTTAGGTTTAATTGCCAGCACTTTGTGGTAAATAAGTGGCTTTGGGGTTGCAGTTTGGGGACTCAGTCTCTAACGGTTCACTCTCTCTGCTCTAGAATATTAGTGACAGCCGCTGACCCTGATCCTTACGCTTCCTTTTGTTAAAACATGTAACAAGTAAAGCATGATGGAAAGTGCGTTTGGATAAAGCACAGTGTAGTTTAACTGAAGAATCTGTGCTTTACCTTTATCCCACTCATCCTGGACCTGCCCAGCAAATGTCCACAACTTTTGAACCACTCTACTAATTTCCTTGGCATAGGCTGGACAGTGATCTAACTGCCTCATCTACCTGATGTCACAGCAATTTTTTTTTTTATTGGTACCAGGGATTGAACTCACGACTGTGCACTTGCAAGGCAGCCGCTTATGCTGCTGAGCTAAATCCCCAGCCCCTGTCACAGCAATTTAATTCAGCCACTGGCTCCCTCAGGGATTCTTCTCCAATGCTTTGTGCCAAAAGGTGGCCATAGATGGAGCAGGGGCCCCTGCCCTGAGGAACACAGACTGGTTCCTTTCGGGGAGACAGGTGTTTACAGATTCTCACAGAGATGGTTACTTCAGTGGCTTGGAGCCAGGCTGGGCACAACACCAACAAGGAAGCTAACATAACAAAAATAGGGAGATGTAGAACTATGACCAATGGGAGAACGTAATGACAGCTACGGTTGAGTTCCTCGGTTTACTCAATGTTAGGAATCCAGATTCTTAGGTAATCATACTGTTTTTGTTATTGTTCATCTTTTAAGATTAAATTATCTATACATACTTATATTTATATATGTTTACCAAATACAGATAATCTTTTTCTTTTTTCCTTTTTTCCTTTCCCCTATCCCAGTAGTTCTGTTCTTTAGAGCACTTTCTTTCCCTTTCATTATTAGACTATCTATTGTATATTTTGGATTTTATTACTCTTTAGGATTTTTATTTTTTATTATTTTTTATATTAAGGAGATTATACAATGTTTATAAATGTGAGTTTGATTTATTTTACCTATGAATGTGGTCTCAAGTTGCCTCCATTTACCTGTAAAAGCCTCAAAATTATCCTTTTTATAGCTGAGAAATATTCCACTGTACAAAAATACCACGTATTTTTTATATATTCTGTGGTTGATGGGCATTTTGGTTGTTTCCAAGATTTAGCTATTACAAATTGTGCTGCTATAAACATGGGTGCAAATTTATCACTGTGACATGATGTTTTCAATTTTTCTGGGGAAATACCCAGAAGGCTGGATTAAATGAAATGTCTAATCCTAGTTTTTTGAGGACTCTCCACACTGATTTCCACAGTAGTAAAAGAATAGTCATTGTTCTGTCGTTGTTTGATTGATCACTTTTGTGTCTAGATTTTGTAACCTGAACAACTAGTTCTGAGATAATAATATGCAATATATTAACTAGTGTTATTTCCCTACTTTTTTTGAAATTCTGTACTATTTTTATCCTTTTTCCTGTTTTGCTCTTTCAAATTTAAAAAAAGATTAAATTATGTAACACACACACATACACACACACACGATGATGGTGCAGGGTGTGACAGGAGTTGAGGAGCATGCCTCTCTGCCTCTAATCTGACAGGGTGTGGAACATGGGAGGGGTCTGCTATCCAATGAGCAGCTGATATCCAGTTTTGGGAAGTGGGACAGTTAAAAGGCACAAGAAATAACAAGTGCAAAGTGAAAGGTTCAAAGGGATTTTCTGATGTCTTCCGAGGCCAAGGATCTTAGCATTTAACCCACAACCCCAGGGCCAATAAGGCAGCAAGAAAAGGGGACCATTTGTCAGGAGGCCTGGAGTCTCTCACATGTGTTCAAGAGTATTTGGCTTTGAATTAAACTGATGAGACTTTTTCTCAGCCCATCTTTTTCCTAAGAGCTCAGCTTTGGAGATACCTAGTTAGTTTTTCAACTGGAAGATGAAGATAAGAATGAAACACCTCACAGGATTGTTACAATGACTCCATGAGATGGTACTTGGGAAATGTCTAAGGCCTGTCACTGCTGTTGTATGCCCTATAGGTAGCAGTATTAACTGCTTCCAAACATCCCAGAGGATCCAAGCACACCCTTTCCTTGTACCATCCCGAATAATCCACTCTACTCCTCTGGTGCTGTCTGTGGCCTCCAAAGGACTAAGGCTGGGATGGCCTCAGAAAGTGAGGCTTTTCAAGTCCTTTCCACTTTGACCTGCCTTCTTTCTTCTCAGATTGACTGATACCTTTTGAAAGGCCCTAGGACCAATGGCAGGCAGAGTTGCTGGAGCATTAGCTATGATTTGGAGATTAGTGCACTGTGCTCTGTGTTGTGAAGCCATTATGTTGTCTGGATTGTTTACCAATGACACACTTTACTTTGTGGGTACAGAAACAGCTTCTGAGTGGTTGCTGTAGACGCACCTGAAAGCTGTAAAAGCTTTGCTGTCATTCTCTGAGTTCTGTCACTCCTGGAATCACTGTGCCCCTTTGCTAAAACTTTATAACCCATCTGTGCACCTTCCAATGCCCTGACCGCAGCTGCTACCTCCTCTAGGCACTCTCAGGTCACCTCTACTTTTGGCCTCTCTCAGCAGTAATTTGTCATATGATTCAAAATGACAGTGCGTGCCACTGAACTGCAATCTTGTCTCTAGAGTCTTTCGTGAAGCCCTTCCCCAAGTAGAAAGGATTCCTCCTCTGCTTGCTTCCTGTCCCGGCCTGAAAGCTGTCTGAGGAGTGGAAGGAAGAACACACTTCGGAGACACAAAACTCTGCATCTACACTACCTTGTCTTGTTACCCTGGCCTGGCCAGTCTCTCTGAGTCCCAGTTTCCTTAATTGTAAAAGGAAGGAATAACCCTTAATTTCCAGGGTTACCTGGAAGGTGAAGCAGTATGCATGGCGTCTGATATATACTGGGGTTCCATGGAGAGCGGTGAAACCACCTGTTGCAAATGTTCTCTTGGCGCCTCCGTCAGAGTTCTAGGACCTTGAATTGCCAATTATTTGATTCGCTGAATGTAACTGCCTGAATTTTTTTTTCTCCACAGAATCCCTGAATTGCTTCTTTAAAATGTTACCTTTATGTTCAAAAAGAAATTAATAAATATGCTAATAACACAAAATCCAAATCTCTCAAGATTGGGGTTGAGAGAGGGTTCGGAGACAAACTAACAAATAATCCAACTGTTGAAAATGTCAACCCTTGAAAGGTTGTGCTCTCAATTTTCAAAACAAACGCAAATTTCCATCTCGCTTTTCCCCATGTAAACATTGTTAGGTTCTAAAAGTAAAGCGAACTGTGTTCCTTTGAAAATCCCCCAATTTTCCTTGATCCCCATTAATTACCATCTCATCATGGTTTTACAGAGTTCACTCCACTGCTGATTGCAACATACCAGCTTATACCAGCTCCTGACAATGCTTAGGACAAGCCAGAAGGAGAGAGCCAGAGAGTCCAAAGAGTCTAGCTCACAGATTTCTCATTATGTTGAAGGAGAATTTTCTTGCATGCTCTGAATGCAGAGTGATCAGTTCAAAGGAGTTCACAGTTCACACTAGACAGAAAGAGCTGTAAACTGGAGGTGATAACCATGGCTGTCAACACAGCTTCCTTATTTCCCTGGGGGAAAACCTACTGAAATAAGAAAAAAGGAAAAAGAAGCTGAATCTTCACATGTGATGAGGATGGAGCAGGTCAAGTTCCGGGACTGACAAGTTAATGGCCAGGCTGCAGCTCCTCAAATCGGCCATCACCAAGGAAGGCCCTCGCATTGCGGGCACAGAGGCACACCCAGGGCCCAGGGAGAGGAGGCACTTGGTTTGTGAAACTGGGACTGCAGTGTGTAAAGAATGGCCACCTAGTGATCTGAAGCCAATTACCTGTTAGCAGAACTAGCACAGAGCACACAGCTTCCAGGAGACCTGAGATCTGCGTCCTAATGAAACTCTTGGCTCTCTCATTAAAAATAAATGTCGGTATTATTTCTAAGCATTTGGGGATGTCATCCACATATGGCAGGGAAGAAAGGGGAAGCGCTGTGAGTCCTGATGCACCACGCTCCACAGAGCCGGCTTAATTGGATTACCTCTAATTAGGTGATTCTAATGGAAAGTGAAGAATACTGAGGACATGTTCTTAGAGAAAGGTCAGAACAATCTTTGTAGAGACAGACTGGTGAGAAGACACCTTGTTGCCTGGGTGCTTTTTAGCAAAAGTTTGGTTTTTTTGCTCACTCAGAGTGGAAACCCTGGACACACTCTGGGCATATTTCCTAGTCATGTGACATTGGCAAGTTACTCAACTTCCTGGGTCTCAATTTCTGTTTCAGCTGGACAATTAAAATGACACTTACCTTTTTTGGTTGTCTTTAAAGATTACATGAATTACTACTTATGAAACCATCAGAACAGTGCCTTGAATTTAGGAAGTATTCATAAATCCTAGCTGTTGCTATTATTATGATTAACTCACATACTCATTCATCACTTATTCATTCAAACAGCATTTCTTGGGTATTTTCAACATTCCCAATTTAGGGTTAGATAAATCTACTGATTGGAGCATGGAGTCAATAGTCTCCTGCTACTTTATAAAGACTCTTTTGACTCCCAGCCACATCTTCAGAAGATCTATCTCTCTCTTTGGTAGAACTGGTCTTCCTCCAGTTTCTGACCAACCATGCTGCCTGCTACCTCCTCCAGGTCTTTCACAGACTATTCCTTCAGCTTGGGGTGTTCTCAGAGGGCAGAGTCAACATTTGTCTTTGTTCTAGAACCAAAAGTAACAAACACATTGCTTAGTTTGCCCTAGGTGCACAGCTAATAGTCATTGAACTAATGAATAAATTCATTGAAATTTCAAAATATTAACACATATGATAGTGGATGATACTAGTCAATGTTTATTTAGTGCTTGTTCTGTACCAGGCACAGTTTTAAGAATGTTTCTTGGGGGGCTGGGGATTTAGCTTGGCGGTTCAAGCACTTGCTTGGTAAGCGCAAGGTCATGAGTTTGATCCTCGGTACAAAAAAAAAAGTTTCTTGTAATATCACACAGCTATTTCATCTTGAGTGGAATGGAGTGGCAAGGAGAGAAATGGAATAAATTAGAAGAGAATACATGAGAAATATCTAGACTAGGTTAAACTAGATGATCCTAGGTTAGGTGTACAAGGAAGGAGACCTGTCAAGAAATTACTGAAATCAGTGGGGTAAGCAACAGGCTCGAGGAGAGCAGATTGGTCTCCAACAGCCAGATGTGGCATCCCAAATGTGTTTGCAGATGTTGTGAAGGCCTCAAAAGTGACCAAAACCTGAAAGCAGGGCTGAAGGACCAACGGGAATTGTCTGAAAGAAGTGTGTAGGGCCATTCAAGAAAGAGGAAGGCCTGGGAGGGCCTGGGAAATGGTCCCAGAGTGTGGGACAAAGAACAGAGGGAAGGTGCAGGGAAAGGTGGGGTGGGGCTGGGAGGTGGGAAGGGCTGGAGAATTTAGGGTGCCATGGGCCAGCCTGAGTGCTCCTGAAGGCTCTAAAATGGCCAGTCTGATCTGAGGGTCTCAAAATATACCTCTGAAGCAGCACCCTGTCTAGATGGATGAGAGCAGGCAGGAGACACCAAGGAAAATCAGGAGACTGCTCCAGTAGCCCCGGGGACAGATGTTTGAACCTGAGCTTCTGCAATAATACAGTTAGGGGAGGAAGGCTGGATTAAAAGAAGATGGAGGAGGAAAGGAGGAGAGGGAAGGCTGGTACTCCAAGAACAGACCTCTGGGAGTGTTTCCGGGAATAGAGGGCCAACAGGGAGGAGTGGGAGGGAGAGGCGTCAGTCCCAGTAGAACTCACAGGCAGCAGTCTCAGAGAATTGAGTGTTCATGTTTGCGTGGGCGTGTGTTGGGGGAAGAGATGAGAATCCACAGGGGGAGCTGAAGATGAGAGGACAGGGCCAAGTGCCAAAGCAGGATGCAGACATCAGGCCTCACAGTGCAGGGAAGGACCAGGGCTAAGGGAAGACCTGGTAACTGTAGGATGGCTCCTGTGGCTGCTCGATTCCCTTAGCTGTGACCTGAAACACTTTCCAAGTGTGGGAGCCTGTTGTCCCTAACAGGTCTGCTAGAAACCAGGAGGATTTGTCCTAATCTCTCTGCCTTGTCATCACCTGTGTCCTCCGAGATATTTTGAGGTTATGGGTAAGACCAGCCTCTACTCTTCCACCCACAGCCCCCTGGGGCAGCTGCCTCTCTACCTTCTTCACCTGCCCAGTGTCTTCTTTGTTGTCGATCACAAGAATCCCAGAACCAAATTGCCAAAGCAGATCCCAGTCCTGACCAATGCCTGCCAGGCCTGTATAACCCAGCCTTGCCTCATCTGGGACACGTCCTAGACAAGGCTCAGCAGGTGGACCAGACACCTTCCTATCACCTGAATGTCTCAAGCCCTTTGCCACTGTGACTCCTTTATAGGTGTCCATATCATCCTCCTGCTTGCAACTCCTGCGGCTTTCAGTGTTGTCTAATAAGTCCTTCTCAGAGACGCTTTCCCTTGGAGCCCTGCTCAGGCAGGCCACCTAGTCACATGCTCCGAGTCACACAGGAATGGGCATTCCTGTTTCTCTCATTTGTCAGGATTGGCATCTAAATAATTAGTTGTATGTAATCACTATGAAACATGTACAAAGCAAACATGTACTAATAAAACAAAAACAAAACAACCAAAAAATCCCAAATAATTAGTTGCATAATTATGATCTTAATGCCTGACTTCCCTGCCTCATTGTAAGTCCTATGAGATTAGGAAGCAGGGAAAACAGAGCCAGGCACAGAGAATCCCTTCAATTAATGATGTACTTGTTCAATAAATGAATGAATAAACAACTGATGCAACCCCAGCCCCATGATCACAGAGCCAGAAACATGTAAAATCAGGATTCAAATCACTTGTTCTGTTGAGGCTTCAGGCTGGACCAGTTAGGAAATTATTTCTAATGGAGAATTTGTCCTTGGATCTACAGAAGAGTTGCCCTTAGGGAGGGAGAGGGATGGGGAGGGTAGGAGCGAGGGATTCTAACACCACAGGGCATGTCAGTTTTCAGAGAATCCTGGATGGCTCCGCAGAAAACTGGAGTGAAGACTGTGCTTCTGAAATGTTAAACATTGTTTAATAATTTGGCATTGTATGATGAGAGGTTTCTGTCAACATTGAACATACAGCACTCCAGCTGGCTGAGAAATGAACAGGGGTGGTTTTGAAAAATTCACAGGATCTCTTGGGGAAGGCCAACTAATCTGATTTTAATGCCTCATACGGTGGTTTGGAATTGTACTCATTCACTTCGAAATGTGCTTGCTAGAATTAACTAGATAGTCTCTCCCAGAGGAGATGCAGAATCCTCCATAAACAGCACACATTGATTTATTAGAATGGAGAGTGCATTCCAGAAAGGAGTGCAGAGAATTTATGGCAATCAAGATCATTTATGGAGAGCTCCCCTTCTCCCTCATCCACACCTTGCCTTCCTCAGTGCTGAACACCATCTGAAACAGTAGTTCCCAAGCCTGCACTGTGTTTAAGTGACTTGCCTGGATCCCAACTTCCAGCATGGAGCAGAGCAGGCTGGGAGTCTGAGGCTTTTTTGGTGTGGTTCTGGAATTGGCACCTATAGTGGATTAAATAATGGTCAGTTTGAGTGGGAACACTGAGCTGAACTAAGTCAGCATGATTCTGGATGTGGAAGACCCACTGAGGTTGTTACTGGAATGGCATAAAAGGAGAATGGCAGGGGAAGATTATATGATGATCTTCCTGAAGAAGCTGCTTTTTGACATTTTTTTTCCAAAGGAGATTTGGTTCCTGTCTTTCTCTAGGAAGGAAGCTTCAATCCTCATCTTCATCTTGGACATCATCTGTTGGCTTCGAATGCATATCCCTCAGCCTGCTGCTGGCACAGAGCCTTCACCCTGCTGGCACAGACTTTTAGCTTCCGCCACTGGCCCTTGGGCCTTTCTGGTGCACATTCTTGATGGGGACTTGCATGGGACATCTTCATGGGCTCCAAGTCCTTGACTAGATCCTTTGGGTCTCCAGTGCACAGCTTGCATTTTTCTACATCTGACTCTAGAAAACACTGCCTAATATAATATCAGTTCTAACAACATTTCAGAAATGAGGAGTCAGTGGTAGCCTTCTGTAGTTGCCAAGGGCCAGTTTCAAATTGGCTGGTGTTGGGGTGGGGTGCGGTGCTGAAGGGTATGGTCCCAGATGAGGTCTCCAACGAAAGCACACGGACCTGATATCAGCAACAGCAGCAAGCAGCAGCATCTTTATTGCCCAGTTTGTATATATGGGTGGTTATCAAGTTCACATTCTTGTGTACTATTGTAACCATGTAGTGCATGCACAGTTGTCTATGCTAGGTCATGCTTATAAAAGCGTACCTCGCTGTACACCAGGTATTTAGATACCCTGGACTTCAAAGCAATACTGAAGAGGCTCCCTAAAATTGGTTACCTCCTTGAACACACTTTCTGGAAGGGCCTAGGGTAGAGTTGACTGGCTCAAAGCTCAGTACCTGTAGGCAGAGTACAGGTGGCAGTTGCTTTGGTCCCCCCTCCACATTTGAGAAGAGCCTCACACCCAGGCCTCCTGGCCCATCTGTAATGGTTACGTCTCTAGGCCCAATTAAGTGTGTACTGCAGAGGAAGCATCAGCCCACAAGTCTCAGTGCTGGAGAGAAATGCAGAAATGTGCCCTAGTGTAGTAGCTTCAGCATTGCTGTAGTTTTTGATGCACCTGAAGGCTCAAAAGTAGAAATAGCCCAGACTCCTCTGCTTATAAGAATGGCAGAAAGAAGCAGAACATTCACAAACCAGGGTCTAAGCCTTTTAGGAAGGTTGATTTCAACAAGATAGAAGGAATGCCACAGAGGGATAAATAGGAGGAAACATTCATCCAATTAAAAAAACATCAGTCAGAAAGTACATTACAGGCACTGTGTGCTACGTATTAAGTGAGATGGGTACAACCCCATAGACTAGATCTTCTTAGGTCCGTAAGATTTTTGAGCATTTATTATGTACCACATACCTTATACCAAACCCTGAAAGAAACATTTGTAGACTACTAATCACCTTTTTTGGTCTATATAGAGTGGTAAAGTGGTACACAGATGTGGGAAATATCACCAACATAGTTGATGTATCTACCAAAGGAGAAAGAGGCAGGGTTCAGGACTTCCCAGGAGAGTCAAGAGGATAGATAGGGGCAGGCACCGGTCTGCAGAACTTGCAGCAGGGAGCTAGTAAGAGAGGAGTTGGGAAATGCTTTGTGGGTGATGGGTTGAGGTACTTAGAGATGCTCATATAGAAACAATAAACAAAATTTTAAAAAGGAAATAAAACATGGAAACTAAAATGTGCCCCAGATCACTAGACATCTGATGAATTAAAACTAACTGCCTGGATAAGTAGAAAACTACTTCAGTGACTGAGACATAACTGTCCCCCAAAAGCCATATTATGTGGGTGCTGAAACGAAGCAGTGATAGGACTCTGACTTAAACACTCAGAGTGACCCAGGCGAACCGTGCTCTGTCAGCGGATCAGGAGTAGCACAAAGAAACAGCCCAGGGAAAACGTTGAGAAGCAGCTACCTTGTGGTAAACCTTGTTCTTTATTACATTCATTTTTTCTAACTCTCAAATCTTGCAAATCAGGTAATTACTTCCATGATTGGGGGAGAACCTAGGGCTGGTGTTACGCTTTCCCAGGTCCACAAAGTGATAGAGGCAAGACCAGCTCGCCATGAAATCTGAGCTTTCCCCTAAACATACTGCTCTCCTCTTAGAGTGCAGATGGTGGAGAAGGATTACATCTTCTAAAAAGGGAGGTGACTTTGTAGCCAAGCTAAATATCAAGGGAAGCGAGGCTTCATGAGATTGGACTCATCTATCCAAAGGCCACATGTGCCCAGGCCTGTTCTGTGCCATCATGTTTAACATTAGCACAATGGTGCCCCTGTGGGAACAAAAGTAGTGACAGGATGTGTGCCTGAAGTCCATTGGCAAGGGCAATGTGGGGTATATTGTGTTCTGAAAGATGCATGGTTCTTGGGTATGTACAGAAAGGAAGACAGCTTTCCGTGGGAATTCAGGAGCCCAACGTGAGCATCTGCCAGGGTTGTGGATGAAGTGTGCGCACCCTGTTTTTGCTCAGAGGAAAGAGATAAACACTTCAGAATACTACTGCCTCCCTGATTATAAAAGTAACAGATGCATACTGCAAAAATCCTTGAGAAGGCAGGGAAGAGTAAAGAGAGATTTTAAAAGTTATCCATCATTTTTGAGGTCGATCCTGACAGTTTGTTCTATGTGCTTTGAAAAAACAAAGCATATCCACAATTGGACTGCACATGCATGGTATGCACCATATTGTGCCTTTTTTTGTTAACTTAATAAAATACTGGATGTATTGTTTGTCTAATATGTTTTTCAATCATCTGGATTTCCATGATTGCTCAGTGCCCTCTTAAGGGTCTCCCATGTTCCTTTTGGTCCCTTGAATATGTCAACCTCTGCTGGAAGATGAAGACCAGGACTGTTTGGGATGGAGAGGTGAGCAACCCAATACCTCCTAGTTCTTCTTGGTACACAAAGGTGCAGGTGACTTTTTCCTGCTGCCTGGACATGTTCACTGCCTTCCCATGGTGTGAGTGCCTCACTGGGACTGGTGTAAAGGGGGAAATATACTGCTCTCCTTTTCGAGGTAAAAGACCAGAAATGCCTTTACCCCTGCCACGCTATAAACTCAGTACTTTAAGGATTTTGGAAGACACTCTCTAGAGATAATGAAGTTTAAAAGAAACTGTTTCAGATTTCTGGAAGTATTAAGAAATGTGAGTTCTAATTCAGCTCCTTGTTGGGCATGAGCACTTTCAGGCTATTAATATATAAAGATTCTGTCTCGTGTAATGACAGCCTGAATCTATTTACAGGACACAAGCTAGAGGATTCCCAGAGTGAGAGAGAGAGGGAGAAAGAAGACAGGAAGCACCATTATACTGTGTGTGTGTGTGCGTGTGTGTGTGTGTGTGTGTGTGTGTGTGTCTGACAGCCCGATTTTATCCTCCAGGGAGAAGCAAGCTATCACACATAGTTCACCTCTCACATGACATGCAGGGCACTAGACAAGTGCTGTAGGTTATTTTACTTTGGACTTTCAACAATGGATAGGGAGTAATTGCCAGCTATTTTTTTTTAACCTGAGGAGACAGAAAATTTACCCAAGAGGACACAGTTAGAAAATGGTGGGGGTAGGGTAGGACTCTGATCAGCCTGGACCCAAACTCAGCTGTCTTTCCTCCCTCTACCCTCCCACACTGATTCAATGAGAAAAGATACTTCCTGACTGCTTCCATCACCACCCCAGTCCCAACAGAGTCATCAGCCACGTTACCGCTGGAATTTATATGTTGAAGCCCTAACCCCTAATATGATTGTATTTGAAAGAGGAGCCAATTGGAAGGTAACAACATCTTGGTCTTCTGTGTTTCCACATGCCTAAAGGTGGGGTTGGCACAAATAGCCCCTAATAAATACAAGATGAATGTATTAATAGTGAATCCATATATATATATATATATATATATATATATATATATATATATATATGATCATGATTCCTTTCACAGGGAATCAGCTCTTAAATTACCTATCAGAAATCTTAATCCATCCAAGAATGTTTCAGAATTTCTGGTCATCAGTTCCTGTCTATTTACATGCATCCCTAACAAGACTGATTACTCTTCAAGCATAGAGACCTTGATCCTGCTCTTGTGGTATATTCTGTGTGTATTGATAGCTTGGACAGAGCACTCGGAAATGACCGAGAGATCACAGATCTGCACCATCTCTAGGACTGAATCACTTTTGGTTCACACCAGAATGGTAGAGTCCTCATTGAGACACCTGAGCCCACCTGGTTCCACACTGAGCGAGGAAGCCCCCTTTCCCCATCCCTACTCCACACCCCTTGGCCAACCACCGTGGCACATTCTTCTCTCTGCTATGCACACTGCAGGACCCCCAGTGCACAGAGGGCCACAGTAAGGGCAATGTTTCTGTACCCCCAGTCACTCCAACATCTACATCAGGGCTTTGCATATGGCAGGTACTCAATAAACTTGTGTTAGACACAGAAAACATTTTAAACCACAGATGTTTGACTTGTTTTCAGCCAAGGTTTACTGGCCTTTGAGAGTAAATGCTTTGAAGACCATATTTTTCAAAGAGCTCCCACGCAAACCCAGAATTAATAAGCATCTAAATTACAAATCTCTCCATGTAGAACAAATTGGATTTCTTTTCATTAATAGCAAGGAAGCAGAAAACAAGCCCAGTCCCTAGGGTGGTAAATGAACACAGTTATTCACCATTTTTCCTCTCATTCTTTTTTCCATCTATAAACCCATCTTTATTCAATTACATAGCTCATAAATAAGGTCCCTGTATGTCAACACAATTAACAAGTAGTCTCCAATGTCAGGGCCTCCTCCAACAGCTCACCGAGTCTTGTAATAACAGAATCACAGTTTTGGTTCTATGGTTTTTTTTTAAAGGAAACCAACAAAAACCCAACCAAGTCTCAAATGACCACAATGTTCCAAATATTAATATGTGGCCCTGGTGGATCTTTAATAAATGTTAATGTTAATGTTGTTCAGTTTATAGCATAAAAACCACATTAGTGGTGACAAAGTCCAAACCATGCACAGAATATTTTTATATTCACCTTCTAAAAATATAAAGCTTTAAATGGAAGACCAGACTTTGGCCAAATCTGCATACCCTCATTGCAAAGACTCTTCTCTAAAAAATATGGCGAGGGGTTCAGAAAATTCCACCTCTGTCTTGAAGTTTCTCTTATACATTTCCTATTGCCTGACAGCTAAATGGGCAAGGAGTAGGGTGGGAGTTGCTGCTTGACAGACTCTCAGCATTTTGGAAAAGCACTTGGACTCCCTGTCTACACAGCAGGGGCTGGCAAGTTAGCTGATTGTAAATTCATGAGCTTCTCATCTCTGCATTAGAAAGTTTCAAAGTATAATCCAAGATCTTTTGGGGTTCCCTGTGGCTCTCTTTGGGGGAAAGATCCAGGAAGTCAAAACTATTTTCATAATTCCACAAAGATGCTCTTTAGTATTTTTACTAATTCTCTCTAGGCTGTACAGTGAAATTTTACAAAAGCCACATGAGGTATAATAGTGTAACCAAGCAAATGAAAAAGCAGAAATAAGAGTCCTGCTGTCTTCTGTTAAGCGAGGCATTAAAAAGATTTGCAGTAATGTGAAGTAATGTAATTCTTCCCCTTGGATTTGCCTTGTTTTAGAAAATGTAGTGATTTTCTTAAAAAAGTTTTTTTTTTATGTTAACATGTAATGGTTTTGCTAGGATTAATTTTTAAAAATGAACTAAGTACTTTTAAAATACAAAACTTCATTTTCAATAAAGAGTTGATATAACCTCTTGATGGCTATTTTTATGTACCAATTTGGACCATCAGATGCCTAGATTACACTTTTTTTCTGCAAGTGACTGTGAGGGTGTTTCTGGATGAATTAGCATTTCAATTGTTAGAATCAATAAAGTAAATTGCCCACCCCAATGTGGATAGACACTATGCAATCTGTTGAGGGTCTGAATAGAACATGAAGCAGAAGAAGGTTCCTGTTGCCAGTTTTAGCTGGGACATCAGTCTTTTCCTATCCTTAAACTGGGATTGATGCCATCAGCCCTTCTCATTTTCAGGCGTTCTGATTCAGACTGGAATCACACACTGGTTTTTGGGGGGTGTTTTGTTCACAGATGACAGGTGGGACTTTTAATGGCATCAGCCAATTCCTCATAACAAATCTCTTTCTATGTGTATCTATGTATGTTCCATTAATCTGTCTGTCTGTCTATCTATCTGTCTATGTGCCTATAATCATACTGGTTCTTCTTTCTGTAGATTTGAGTGACACAAATCTACCATAAGTTCTCTGAGGTCCTCTGCTCCTTTTTTTTTTTTTTTTGGT
>PVJX010011836.1:0-52281 GCA_004027295.1 Dolichotis patagonum | reverse complement strand
TTAACGGTGGGTTGGGTGGGGAGGGTTTTCCAGGCAGGGGAAGTAGCATGAACCTAAGCACCCCCTCAGGAGAGTAAGGTGTTCTTAGGAGCCCCTGGTCAGAGTGGGGGTGGGGGTGGAGCAAATGTACCTGTGAGCAGAGATAGATGCTGAGGAGCTGCATGTGTGAGGGTCTCCTGATCTAGGGTTGGGATTTCTTCACACAACAGGGAATTGTTAGGTCAGTTTTGTGGGGAAGCTAGATTCAGGGGAAGAATGAGGTAGGCTGATAGCTGAGAGCCTGTTATGATTTTTAAAAAGTAAAAATGGTTAGAAGCAACCTAGATAAGCAGCAGTGGGAAATTTATCAGTGAATTGAAATACATGATAGAATACATATGATAGAACATGTTATGGCATAGATGATAGATTGTATGAATATATGAAAGAATACATGTAGTGTACTGTGTTGATATGGAAAAGTATTGAGGGTAAGTTTAAAAATTTTTTTTTACAAAATAGGTCATGGAAATGAATGTTTGAAATAGAGTGAGCAGTGTGTGTGTGTGTGTGTGTGTGTGTGTGTGTGTTACATATGGTTAACATGATGCTCTAGGAATAAGATTATAGATGTAGTAGTCATTTTCCCTTGACAAACAAGATATCTGACACCCACAAGCTAAAGGAGGAGAGTTTTATTTTGGCTCACAGTTTCCTGCCTGGTCTTGAGGCAGGAAGAGCATGGCGGAAGGATCTGGGCTGAGGAAACTTGCTTATATCATGGCAGTCAGGAACAGAGAACGAAGGAGCTGGGGCTGGACATACCCCCTTTCAGGTTACACCCCCATCTCTTCTGACCAGACCCAATTCCTACCAGCACAGCCATCTCTGAACATTTCAGTGGATTAATCCACGGGTGAGTATAGCCCTCCTATGATCCAGTCCCCTTGCCAGAGCTCAACCTTTGAACACATGAGCCTTTCGGGGGTGGTGGTGGTGGTGGTATTTTACATCTAACACATAATAGGGAAACGGACTCCTGTAGTGGCAGAAGTTAGGCAAAGGGGAGAGAACTGTGCAAGCATTAGAAAGGTGAATTACTGCAGCTTAATGCTTTCTGGGATTTCAGGGTAAGAAAGAAAAATATGAAGGTAGATTCCTGTCTTTCACCTTGAAGTGGGATACAGCTCAGTAAACTATTCACAAGGCATCGATGGGCAACAGAGAAAGACCAGGCTTTTGGCAAAAGAAAATCAATTTGGTTGGGGCATTTTGGCAGTTAGGCAGCTGGATTTGTAGTATGGATCTTAGGAGATGAGCATGAGTTTAAGAGTGCACGTAAGTCTCCTTGTCAAACAAAGGCAAGCTTAACAATAAAGGTCATTCGGGATTCTTGCTGTTGAACATAGGATCAAGTTTAAACAAACCCAGCTTACTATCAATCTAGCAAACACTTATTGAAAACTTACTCTGTGGTCAGCGTGGCCTCGGACACTGGAATCACAAAGGTATGTCAGGCTTGGTCTGTGTCCAAGGAAACAGTTTACACCGTCAGTCTTCGGGTAACCCAGAGGGAGTGGTTAAAGCCATGCAGAGGTCACAGCTGACTAGGTTTCGAAGGTGAGTGAGGACATCAAGTGCATCAGTGGCTTTTATGCATTGGCCTCGCGGTTGATCCTCAGTCTAGAAATTAAGCTTCTTTCAGAAAAGCTGGATGATCATTTGAATGCCAGGAAACTGATCACTGAACATTAGGTTCATTAGAGGCGTTCGCTGTAAAATCCAGGAAGCTTTAGTCTCAAAGATAACTCCCATGAACCAAGTGTCTTATAAACCAGTTTAAGGTCTCTTTCAGTGTGACTGAACGCTCACACCACCTTCCCTTCCACAAGGCAGAGCAAACTGAATATCTGAGTCAGGAAGGTGCAGTGTGTTTGCCCCCAGTCTGTAGTGGATCAGTCACTCCCACTCCCCATGCGTGTGTGTGCGCGTGCACACACACGTGCGCACACACACACACACACACACACACGCACTTCCTGGCTGCTTAAACAGCAGTGGTGGGTAGGTCTGTCCTGCATTACCTCCAGGGACCGTGTTGAAGGTCACTCAGCAAACGTGCGGCAGAATCTCATTGCTTTGTGCGTACTGACACATTAATGGGCCCTTCCCAGTGACGCTTCCCCACATGTTTGGCCTCTTTCCTTTGGCAGTGCGAGTGTACTTCTACCTTTAATTACCAGGCACAGCAGTGTGGAGTGGCTCGGACTCCAGCGCCAGTGGGGATGGAAGCCAGCCAAGCAGCAGACACGTGAGCTGGCGGTGAGGGATGGCTGGCAGAGTGTAAACTCCGGGATGACCCTTTGATTTTGTGGCGGTTTAATGTCATTTCTGCACTTCCAGGACTCCCTGTGTGTCAGGAGCCCATTCAGCCTCAGCTTGCCTCTTTCTCTCCTATTGTTAGTGCCTTCAATTTTTGCTGGGAAATAAATATAGTGGAGAGGCCCAAAGCTTCTCAAGCTGATAGGCTCTCGGTAGTTGGCAGGTAAATTTATAACCTGGGGTTAGGCTGTACTTTGGCATCTTCCACCTGAACGGCTTTCGTTGGCCAGGGAGTGATGCTTTTCAGTGAGAAATGTTATGTGGGAGCTCTTGCTTTTATTCAGTCCGTACCCTGCTCAGGGTCTGCCAGCAACTCCGAACCTGCAAGACGCAGGACAAACTCATGGCATAGCGGGGAATTCACAGCAAGCTGTGCTGCATAACTGGTGCTAAGCATTCTGCCCTGCCTTACTGCCCACCTGTGGTTTTACCCTTCTGGAGTGCAGACACTGTATTTTCTTTTGGTTCCCCTGGCAGAGCCAGTTCATATGCCTCTGGTATGTCCTACAGTGTTCCCTCCTGTTCTCTCTATGTTTACTTGAATTCTTACTCTAATTCTTTAGGGCCCCATTCAGAAATCACCTCTCTGGAGAGGCCCTCACAGTCCCTTTGTCCACTGTTTCCTGCCACATTCACTCACAGGTTACTTTCCAAGCTATCTGGCTGTATAAATATGGCTAGCTTTTTTGCAGCAGGCGCTGAGTTTTCCTCATTCTCATACCCGTCATAGTGCCTGGCACAAGGTCTTGCATGCTTCAGAGCCCAGCATTCTTCTTGCTGCCTTGGGGGAAGCCACAGTGCGATGTATGTGCAGGTGGTTCCTGGACAGCTGGATCCCGGCCACCTGAGGATGGACCGCACATTTTCTTGGGCAAGGTCTGTGAAGGGCTAAGTGATAAAGAGGGCTTCTGCTGTAGGCTTTGGCCCGGCTTCCTAGCTCTGCTCTCCTGCTCCAGATGGCACCTCGTCTTGGCTACACCTTCCTGGACTCACCTTTTGTGTTCGGCGTCCTGCTGGCCTCTCCTGTCACTGCAGCAGGACTAATGGCTTCCAGCTGTGACAGCTTAAAGTATTCTAGCATCCTCTGCCAGGATCCCGGGCCTGGTTCATTGTGGGAGGCGGGGTGGGGGGAAGGCATAGGGGGACATTTATGCCAGAATTGATGGCTCCCTCCTGGAGCTTTCACAACACTCCTTTTATCTCCTGCCTTTGCGTGTATCTCGCTACCATTTATTTCTCGGTATGTCGTTCTGAAAAGTGGATGCCCCAGGGAAAGAGCTATACTTTATCTGTCCTGGGTTCCTGGTACCTAACACTGTGCTTCGTACTGGCCTGAGCTTCGTTTCAACTTAGATGAAATCAATAAGAAGTTACTTTGAGAACACCCTGCCAAGTACCCAGTCCAGGCAGGCGAACCACGTAAATTCCACATGTGTGCCTCCATGTCATGCTGCTCTTCCAGAAATCCTCAGAATGTCCGCTTAGGCCTCAGCTCCTGAGTACATCTGCCGACCTCTGAGTGGAATTCTCATGGGTGAGGACAGGTATCAGGACACTAAAGTGCCTCTGACGCTGTCAAGTAACTGCTCTCACCAAGACCTTCTCAGAAATTGGTCTGCTGGTGGGTGTCCACACCACGTGAAGGTAGACTGTGAGAAATTTGGACAGGACTTTCAGCTGCTCCCCAACACTTGGGGAATGCAAGATAAGTTATGTATTTACCATATACACATCATAAGCACACATGCATATAGAGTCCGCCAAAATATGTATATGTCAGAAAAAGAAAAACTTGTATAAATATTTTAAGACTAATTTATTGAGACTTTATGAAATTAGTACAAGTTACATTTGGGCTCTGTAATTACAAGAAGGGCTCCAGTATGGCAGACTGCTGAAGTGCATATGTACATATTTGGCAGCCTGTCTCTCTGTCTCTCCTGTTTCCATATATATATATGTGGCAAAAGAAATCAAAAACTTTAGCCCTCAGTCACCAGACTTAATGATTTGTTTCATGTCAGTTCTTCTCGCTGACTCTCCCCTGTGTAATCAGATCATGCAGAAATGCCGGCTTTTGCATAGGCCAGTGAAGAACAGGAATATCTCTGATTACATTTGGTGATGATATTGCATGCTTGTGCTTGCCACGCACCTGGTCCATTCAGAGATGGCAGATGCTGAAGCCACTACATTGCCTCTGCATAAACCGGGATGGGCCCATCTCCTCCAAGGGTCCCAGGCCTGCCCCATCATTCACAGTCTGTACAGACACCCCTCTTTGAGGTCTGCTTTTCTGATGTCCCTTTTCATGCTTAGAGAACTGCAATTCTTCTTACCATTATCAAATAAAAGTTTAAAATGTGAACTCTTCTTTTCAGCCAAAGCACCAAAACTTCCACACTCTGGCTTAATTCCCCGTGCAGAAACAGAGAGGATTGTTACATGGCTTCAAAGTACAAGCCTCTTTCTCTTCTTTCTCTGGCTCTGATGCAGAGTAAGAAAAAACGCTGTTAAATCCCCACTGAGGAAGAGAGTCCAGGTCTTAGAAACAAAGACTTGGCTGTGTGTCCAGAAAGGTTTATGTGGGGAATTGGGACTTAGCTCTTATTTTGGCCTGATAAATCTGGAGCACTGAGAAAGTCACAATTTAATGTCTTAATTAGCTTATACTATGTGTGAAATTAACAGCTTGCTGTAAGGACAGGAAGCAAGATACTTTTCCTTTAATTCTTTGTTTTCTGTAAAAATATCTTGTATTTATTGGAGAGGATGTACATAGATAGGATGAGGACCCAAAGATCTGTAAAGAACCAGGGCAGTGGGAGGAGACTCACAGATGACATGAACCAGTGAAGCATTTTGGGGTGTTTCTCATGGGTGTCTAAAAGACAATCACCATGTTTTCCTAGAGGAATCACTGACGTATTTTGGAATACTGAAAAGGACTTATCAGATGCAATGAATTTGTGATTTAAAATTTTCCTACCAAGAAATCATCAGGTCTGGAAGGTCTCACCAGTGAATTCTTCCAAATGTTAAGAACAAGTGACGCAAATTCTACATAAATGCTTTCAGAGGCTAGAAAGAGAGAGGAGGCTTCCCAGCTCATTTTGAGAGCAGCATAGCTCTGACAGTGATGTCTACAGAAATAGAAGGTATAAATTAAATCTCTTCATAAGCATAGATATAAAAATTCTGAAGAAACTGGGGCTATAGCTCAGTGGCACAGCACTTGCCTGGCAAGCACAAGGTCCTGAGTTTGATTCATGGTACAAAAAAAACTGAAGAAAACATTAGCTAATGAAATCTGCAAAATATTACCAAGGGTGATGTATTGCAACCAATAGTTGGGCTCCTTTTAGGAATGCAAAGTTGCTTTAACATTAATGAATCAAATGTAATTGACAAAATTACATAATAAAGTAAAAAAATTATGGTAATCTCCACTGAGGTTGAACAGATATTTGATAACACACAATAGCCATACATAATACTAACTTAGCCAACTAAAATAGAATTGCATTAATGAAATTTTTTAAAAAATCTACAGCAAATACTACACTTAGTGTAGAAAATCTTACAGTTTCCCTTTGGGATTAGGAATTGGATAGACACTCATCCTCACTTGTTTTAGTCAGCATTATAATAAAAGTTCTAGCTGGGGCAAGAAAGAAATGGAATGTGTAAGACTTGGAAGATACGACAAACTGTCTTTTTGGAAAATTTAAAAGAGTTTATAAAGAACTACTAGCATTAGTGAGTGAATATGACAAAGTTACTATATACAATGTTAATATACAGAAATATTTTCTGTGTGATAGCAACAATCAAATATAAAATACATCTGAGCATGGTGGTGCAAGCCTGTAATCCCAGCTACTCAGGAAGCTAAGGCAGGCAAATCATAAGTTTAGGACTGGCCTGTGCATTTCAGTGAGGCCTTGTTGCAAGATAGAAAGTTAAAAAGGGCTGGAGATCAGTTCAGTGGTAGAGCACCCCTGAGTCAATCCCAGTGCTACCAAAGCGAAAAAAAACACAACAGAAATCAGTTCTGATTGTGATAGCATTAAACATGTGATAAACATATAAGTAATATGATAATGGAATGAATCATGAAAGATGAGCACGGACTCCATATAAAAGACTACAAAACAGTATCACTGAAATAAATTTTAAAAGGCCAAAATAAATTGGAGATAAAATCATGTTTATAGATAGACTTAATATTGTAAACTATTAGTTTTCCCCTGGTCTCAATTGTTAATTCAGAACAACCCCAACAGGAATCCCAATGATTTTCTCCATGGAATTTGACAAGTTAATTCTGCAGAGAAATATGAAGCGTCAAGGATAGACAAGGTCATCTTTTTTGTTTGGTTTTGGTTTGGGAGATGGTGACAGAACCCATAGCTTCTGAAATTCTAAGCATGTACTATAACACTCAGCCATACCCCCAGCCAAAGAAAACACAGTCTTGGAAAAAAAATTGGAGGAATTGCACCCTAGCTACCAAGACTTACATGAAGCTACAGAGCTTATGATGGCACAAAGACAGAAAAACAGACCAGTGAGACAAAATAGAGTGCAGAAATAGATCTACATATAAGTGCTTGTGTGGCTTATAATGAAAGGTAAAATTGAAATGCAGTCATAAAAATGTGCTCTTTTAGAAATTATAACTTGGTCTATTTAGCATACTAATTTTTAAAAATGCATCTTGACTTATCCTACTCTCAAAAATCCCCCTATTCTTAGTGGATTTTTGATATGATTTTCATGTAGATAACCTTTAAGCTTTTCAACCAAAGCATAAGATAGTATCTATGACTTCGGCATAGGCAGAGATTTCTTGTATGGAAAACAAAATGTTTTGCATATGAATCAAAAGATTGAAACATTGGACTTCAGTGAAGTGAAGAGCTGTTCAACAAAAGTATTATTAAAGGGTGAAAATTAAGTGATTTAATAAGAAAAGATAATTCTAATATGTATGTCTGTAAAGGATTCATACTAGAACTTATAAGGCATATTAGTGAGGAAAAGACTTAGAAATTGAAGAAGAAGTGAAGGAAAAGGAGAAGGAGAAGATAAAGATGACCTTTCCCTAAATAAGATGCCTACATTACCAATAAATATGACTAGTTAGATTTCATTGGTCAAGAAATGCAAAATAAAACTAGCTTGAGATGCCCTTATATAGCCAATATGTTAGCTGAAATGAAATGATTAAAATGAAACAGCATACAGGTATTAATAAAAAAAACCTACAGCAAGCACCACACTTAATGGTAAAGTTCTGTGCTGTATCAAAAGTGACAAGAATGTGGAGCAAATGGAACTTTGAGACACATTAAGAAGAATGTAAATTGTTATAACTTCTTTGGAAAACCAGGTGATATCTACTAAATCTGAATATACATGTAATCTATGACCCAACAGTGCTATCCTTAAGTTTATTTCAACAGAAATGCAGGCATTCATGTGCCAAAGGACATGTACAGAAGTGTTCACAACAATAAAGACACAGTCAGGAACCATCTTTGTTATGGTTTATATCTCACTGTCTACCCAAAGCCTCATGCTCTCGAAGGTGGGGCTTTTGGGAGGTGACTGGATCCTGGGTGTCCACCGATGGGTTTTTTGCGGGGCGTGATGCCGGGAGGTGGAGCCTGGTGGGAAGAGGTGGCCTGGAAGTGTATGTGCTTCCTCCTCCCTTGATCCCTTGCGGCTTCCTGCCGCCGTCCACTGTGCCATGATCTGTTTCTCCTCTGCCACTGCCCTGCCTTGCAGCCAGTGGGCGATGGACTGAAAAAACTTTTCCTCCTTTAACTTGTGAGTGTTGACTATTTTGTCTCAGCAGTGAGAAAGTAATTTACACAAACCCAAATGTCCATTAACAATAAAATAGACAAATAATAGAGTATTCATACAGTGGAAAGCCACACATTGATGAGAATCAGTGAGTAGCTGCTGTAAACAGGGTGGATTAATTTCATCATCTTGAGCTACAGAATATCATCATTTTAAAACAGAAAAAATATATGGTACCTGATCTTGTTCATGCAACATTTTAGAAGCAGTCAAAGCTAAGCAGTGCCAGTAGAAAGAAGTGTGTCGGTTGCTTGTAGGTGGCAGGGGACTCAAGGGATTGCTGGTAGGTTACCAGTGCTCTTTCTCTTCATTGCAGAAGCGAACACACAAGCAGATGCACTTGTGGCACCTGATCAAGTGGTACCATTCTGATTTGCACACATTATGGCTTCTGACTTTAGTATGGTGTTTCCACTGTTATATTTTGTAAAGTAAAGGGTCACACCAGTTCCAAAGAGGACACAGCGGCTTGGTTCAGCAGCATGCACTGTGGCACAGTGTTATGCACACACACAGGTACATGCCAAATTGTTTCAGGAAAGAGCGCTTGCCCCATGGTATCCTTTGTCTTCAGATGGGGAAGGCCCGGATGGATGAGTGGAGCCTGCGGCCCTGAGAGGGGCTTTGACATAGGAGCTCACCATCCTGCACCCATTTGGTGTGCTTTTCACAGCTCCTAGCGGGGTTTCAGAAGACCAGTGTTCTGCTGCCTTCCTGGCCAGTTCTTTTGGGTGAGTAGCTTCACTTTATTGATTAGCTTGTCCTTTTCTGTAAAATGTGGAGCATACTAATTGTTACCCCATGGAATATTAAATTAGGTCATTCATAAAATTGCTTAGCACAATGTCTGCTACCTCAAAATGCACGATAAATAGCAGGGTTGTTGGTAATAAATACACTGTTATTACTGGCTAAACAGGGCTGTGGAGGTTTCAGAATCCACGTGGGGGTGAGGGTAGAACTGTAACCCCAGAACTGCTCATCTCCTTCTTCTTGTAGGATTTATTCCTTGTCCTTTCCTTTGGGACCCTCTATACCTTCCTCTTCTCCGGTCTTCCCATTTGCTTAGTGAGTTCCAGCTGATTGGCCAGTCTATTCTGTGTGGATATGCTGGAAGCTAGGCTGTTTCCCTGTTGACACTGGAAGCCAAAGTTGTTTCAGAAGCACTTTGTCGTAGCCAGACCATCCCGGGAACTTTAATATGGAGACAGGGCACTAAAACGTTTCGTACACATTAGAGCCCATCTCCTGCTTTGACTGTGAGCTTGCCTGCAGGCTGGCACCTTGCTGACTGTGTGGTTTCAAGCACCACCAAACTCTGTTTCCATAGGCAGAGAGAGGGTGCCTCCATCTCGCAGTCAGTGGAGTCCTGCATCCCCTTCCTCTAGGGCATGAAGTGAACTGACTTTCTCCCTGCTAAGAACTGATCTCACATGGCCTGAGGGAGTGAAAGCCTCAAAGCATCTTCTCTGTATTTGCAGTTAATAGGTTTATGTCTCGGCTGTAGAATTTCTAAATCCTGGAGAAGACAAGTCTGTACTCTGGGCTCCAGCCTGTTCCTTGGTTTGGCTATGCGGAAATGGAGCGCAGACAAAGTGGGAATGGGGACTGCAGGAACCATGACTCTGCTGAGGCTGAGCTTAACCCTGGGAGTGGCATGGCTGGTGCAGTCTGCAGCCTGGGAAGTTGAGAGGACAGGTGGCAGTGCCTGTTCTAGAACAGCAGAGTGTGGTCTGTCACCATTCCCCCAGGACACCTGATCTGATCTGCTACCCACCCTCACTGCCCCTTCACCTCTTCTGTCCCTCATAGCATTTCCTTTTTTCCTTTGACGGTGAGTGCCCACGGTTAGCCAAGGAATGGCTCCCCTGAAGAAGGTTCACTGTGACCAAAGCAGTTTCCATGGCAGGGGAAGGCAGGGGGGTGCCTCAGGCTGCAGATTATTAGGTTGGAAGGAAGCGAGTCTTCTCTCTAAGTATCCGAAAGATGGGCTACACCTTTGGCAACACCTTCCCTTGCCAGGACACACGGAGCCCCAGGAAACACTGGACTTAGAGAAAAGTGCTTCCAAGGTGGCACAGTGATCCAGGAGCACAGAGGCTGTCTTAGCATAGAGCTGTGGGCCCTCTGTGGAGCTGCTGGACACATCATCTCCCTGCTGGGCAGTGCTCATGAGGCCAACCTCATGACCCTGCCCTGGGATGATGGTTTTAAAGGCCTTGGTATTCTGTCTGCACACTTGAGTTATTTTTCTTATGACAGAAACATATGACTAACTTGGGAGGACTATAGAGGATTCATGGGACGGCTAAGGTAGGCTTAAGATTGAGGAAAGAATATGCATACAATCTTCATGTTTTCCCTGCTTCCCATTGTCTACCTCTGTGCCTGCCCCAGACTCCCTGGTTATGGATGCCTCCCTGGCCCTGTCTTGATAGTGCTGGGTTAACCTACATGTGTTAGTAATAACCATCCCACTCTCTTTGCTTCCATAATGTCACCCTGGGCCTGGAAAGCAGGAATGGAGGCTGTTACCATATGAATGGGTCCTTGCCAGTGAATTTAGTTATAGAGGCATCAAGCAAGATGGAGAAGTCAGCATCAATGTGCGTGGAAACCAGAGTCAGATATCACATAAGCATCCAGTTAGGCACTGAAGACTCTAAACGCTGGGTAGGTATGGAGGAATTTTAGAAAATCCGTGAGGACTGGATGTAAGTGGAAAGACAAAAGGAACTTACTAAGAAAGAAGTTCTACTGAGAGTTGACTTTGCAAGTGAATTAATTCACTTCATGGCATCTCCAGCATGCTGGACCCTCAAGAGACAGAGGCCGACACCCAAACAGAGGCCTCTCTCTTGGGGGAGGCTTTCTGGTTCCATGTTTGTCAGCCTTTTCCTTTTCTCTGACTCACAGGTCTGAAAGCAGAGTCTCCAAGCAAAGGCCCTGCTTCAGGGGAAGATCATAGAGAGGGAATGGGTGAATGAATGAATGATCGTTGCACCGGACTTTTCTTAGAGGTCGTCAAACAGGGCAGACTATGCCAGGCTCAGAATGCTCTCTCTTATCCCAGGGCTGATCATTCACAGTGGGCTTTCTCACAGGAGTATTTACTAATGATCTTCCAGTTCCCTTCGCACCACCCTTGTTGTCTCCCAGCTACCCACTAAGTATTACTTTGTCAAGGAATGCACGTTCACACCAATAGCAGTCCAACCGAATTCAAGCTAATTGGTTTCAGAAAAAAGTCACCTTTCAGAACAGAGAGAAAACAAATGGTTTCATTAGTCACCACTAAGGACAGCACACCCTCTGTTTCCTGCAATGTAGGACTAAAGAGAATTTGACATTAACAGCCAAATTTAATATGTTCTCTACTTAAAAATAAATAGGTCCCCTCAACATGCAAAATTCTCACCCTGCTCCGGAGGCAGGAAATTGAAAGTTAGCTTTATTTAAAATCAGTGCGTTTGTTTTGCTGTTAAATTGCAGTGTTTTCCATAAGACACTCTGTTTGTGTTTGGGCACCCTGGGGAGACATGAGGGGGGCAGGAGTGTTTGCTTATATACCACCAGGAAAGAGCAGTTCTGAAAGTGTCTCAAGCCTGGGAACCCAGACATTTGGTTTGAATTGGTGGTTCAAGAGAATAATAGATGAACTGAATTATTTTTCCCAGCAAGGGAATAAAACACTTTAACCAAGAAAGAAGTTTTTAAGAGAATCCAAGTCTTTAATGTTAAGAAGTTAAATGTGCCTTTCATCTGGTACGTCTTAGGAGACTGGATGCTATCTCTGGGAACTCCTCATAGCGTTTCAGAAGCATGTTCTATTTTCCTCAAGTCGAGATAAAGAGAATTGCAGAGTAGTGATAGGGCTTCGACTAGGTTTGGGGTCTTTGCTTGTTACGGTTTTTGAGTAGAACCGAGTGCTTGCTTTAGTGTGTGTTCCCCTTGCGAACAGGGGGACGTATTCCCCCTCACACATTTGGATGTGTGAAATGTGTGGGCTTTGAGTTTCTGTGTGTAAACGGGAAGAGAACCAGAGGCGATCGTTTATTGGTCAGTTCCTTGGTGTATTTCACCATTCAGTTGCAGATCATTAACTACTTTGCAGACAGACCTGAGAGAAAGAAACTGTAAACTGCACAGTGAATATTAATTTAAAGTGAAATGGTAATGAATTAGTGGAGAACTATGATTCGATTTATGAAAATTCAATTGTATGCAGTTTTTGGTGAAGCCGCACAAACCCACCTGTTCAGATGGCAGGGATGTCACGGAAGATCCGTCCAAGATTCAGAGGTGGAAGCCAGAGCAGTTGGAGTCAAGGGGAGGTTGTGTAGTAATCAAACAGAGGAACAAGCAGAGATGAGGTCCAGACCCTTCTCAGTGATCCCTTAGTGACACTGCTGTTCCCCTTTTGCAAAAACCCTTTTACTTTACTTCCTGTGTACCCTCTACTCCACTCAAGGTGCTTTTCACAATACTGTCCTCTGAAATGAAGTCACACATGTCATCACTACCCACAAGCAGTGAGACAATTGCCACTTGACTCTGGACAAAGGTTATTGATTTTTAGGAAGTACACAATAGTAACTATTTTAGTTGGAAATTTCAAGTGCAGATTTCTGAAATGTTATTTAGTGGTTATGTGATCTTGGATGTGTTAATTAATCTCTCCACTTGGCTCTGAAAACTGTGGTCAACAAAGAGTACTAACTCATAAGTCCCAGAGAGGCTAAATGAACAAACTATGCTCATAAAAAAGTCTCAGAACGTAGCTTAGCCCATAACACCTGCAAGGAATGTTAGCTATTATGTCTGTGGTTATTACTTTAAAGCTATTTTATGGATCTAGTTCAGTTAGGAAATTAGATCTAGCTTTATAAATCGGTGATGGAGAAAACTTGCTGGAAATTTCTGTGTGACTACAAAGGCTAATGCTAATGGCTCGGGGACAGACACATGTTCTTCAGACTCAGGGTGAGGGATCTCTCTTTAAACATAGAAAGCGAGGTATGTTTCTGATTTCACCTCAGAACTCCAGAATCAGCATTTCTGGTGCACTGGGCAGTGATTTTGAAAGTTTTACCAATGTCCAGGTGATACTTATGCACGCTAAAGTTGAAAGCCACAAGCTTGTCTATAACTGGCTTGCTTTCCTCCTGGTCTTGTAATGGTTGGGACACTGTGTTAACTTGAGAAGTTTAGAAGTTTAAGTACTCATCAGGGAGCCAGGGTTCTTACTTTGTAAACCTACTCAACCTAAGCAAGAGGAGGCCACAGAGGTCACGTGAGTGCTACACTCGCCCTGAGTGGGTGGCAGCGTACTTGTCTTGTTAATAGACAAGTTGAGATGAATCATCAAAGCAATTTTGTCAGGAGGGACATATGAAGTGGCATGTAGTTCTGAAGCCAGGTGGCCTTTTGACTTGTGTAGGTATAGAGAAATAATTATTCCCATACAGACCCCTTTATTCATATGAAGCAAATACTATAATAGAACCATATTCAATTTTCTGTTTATCGTTAACTATTTAAAAATAATTTCTTTCTTAGTTTTCACTGATGCTACTGTTCTTAAATTCTATGTTACGTGTTCCCTGTGAAATTTCTATCACATGACAGGCCTCTACATGCATCCCATTTGGAATGAATCCCTATTAGATGGTGTTTATTGAAGACAGGAACCAACTCACTCAGTCCCAAGTGCAGGGATGCTTTGCACCCCATGGTGCATGCTAAGTGGAAGGCTCCGTTAAATACCCTCGCCAACCCAGTTTGCCTAAAGTCTACATGTCGAAGGTAGAAAGTAGGCGTGGGCAAGTCAAAGCAGACCCATGATACAAATTTGTGATCATTTTCAATCCTAGACGAGGCTGGCTTTTGAGGAAAGGCCTGGCATGTGAAGTCACATGCCATGATATTCTTATAATTCAGCCATTCTTCATCTGCACAGTCTTAACAGGAAAGAAGCTCAGTGGTGTCCACACCCACATGCCTAATAAGTTGTGCTAAGTAGTTGTACACATGAGCTCCTTTTGAGAACCAGCCATCAGGCATTGTATTCCCATTTAGGTTCAGAGGGCTGGTGCTCTCCTAAGTCGCTGAGCCAGTTAGCAACACAGTGAGAACTTAAATCCAGTTTCCCTCCTTCCAAGTCTCATGTCCTTCTGTTCCACCAGTGGTTCTCAGTGTGGTCCCTGGGCCACAAGCACCCATGTCCTGCGATAACTTGTTATAAATGCACACACTCAGGTCTTCCCCAGAATCCCAAAAGCAGACCCCTTGGTGGGACTCAGGGATCTGTGGGTAAGCAACTACTCCAGGTGATTCTGCCACATGCTAAAGTATAAGCCATAGTGCTACAAACTGGCTGTTTCAAAGACTCCTTTTTAAGTCCTGGCTGCAAAGTAAGCATTGGCTTAATTTGGGAGCTTGTTTGAAATGCAGACTGTCACACTCTGTCCATCTATTGAATCAGAATCTGCATTTTATAACAAATCTTGTGATTAATGAATGTTTTTAAAATTGAAAAGTGTTGCTGTATGCTGTTGTTCCTCCCTTACTCTCTGTTCCAGGATTCTTGGGGTTTTCTTTCACCCAGGTATGTTACAGGAATAAACATTGAAAGTCTTTCTACTTTCTCCTGTGTGCTCAAACTGAGAGCTCTGCTCACTCTTTTCTGACCAGATTGAAGGTTTTTCTCTCTCCATGCCTGCTTCTGTTGCCTACATGCATGTGCACAGTGACGTGAGATATTTTTCCTTTGTTTTCCTTTTGTATTAAGTAAAGCTAGACACAAGAGCACTGGAATAGCTAGAGTTGTGGCAACATGTAAATTAGCAGGGATGTTAGCTATTGCCTATGAATGAAAAAGCAGAATGGATGAGTCCTGCTCATTTCTGTTCCAGAAACCTTATACAGAACCTGCTGTGTTAAGTGATGTGTTGTTCCAGAGCTGATACTGGTTCCTTCCCAACCATATTATAGAAAAATAGGTGGTGCTCAGAAAGCCTACAGTGTTAGCTCTTCAGGGGAAAGATCTGACTTCTGGGAGCTTATTGTATAGCAAAGTTAGAAAAGGAATCATTGAGGATCCCCACCTCTGACACACAAGTGCAGAACCAAACGTTATTTGCAGATTACTTAACCAAATGGTGTCCTGCTTCCTGTGTGGCTCATTCTGCCCCAGTGCCACATCATTTTCTCCTGCAGTCCTTGACCTTGTGCTGGGTCTAAAGAAATGGATCCATCTCGATGAAGGCTGAATCTGCATTTCATATTTCACCTTAATCAGTTTGACCCCTCCAGCAAACTCTCTGCAGCCACATCATCCATGGGAAGCTTTTGGGACCTGGCAGTTTACCTCTATCCTGCTAGGATCTGGAAACACGACTGCTGCACATACTCAAAGAGAGCTGCATTGTAATAACCAGAGTGCCTCTTAAAAGGCAGATTCAGGGCTCTTCTTCCAGAGCCCAAAATTCCAAGTAAGAATGTGGAAGGATCCAGGAAAATGCAGTATTTACCAAGCTCTTTAGATGATACCAATGGTCTTCTCCAGGGAGCCACCACTGGCTAAATACTATGTCATTGATACCTTTGGATTCTTATGGTGGTGCCTGAATCTCTTATGTGCCCTCCACTATATATTGAGATGTGGAGTAGATGATCTTGGAGTTTCCTTTCTGCTCTGTAATAGTTTTCTGAGAGTTAGCTAACTATTCGTTGAGATACGTCTGTGAACATCTGTAGACATTGTGCTGCGTGCTGGGGATAAGACAGATAAATCAGATATAGTCACAGTTCCTAGAGATATTACAGTCTGCTGCAGACACAGACATGCAGAGTAATAAATAGCACTGAGTATACTAGCTAGGAAAATGCCATTTGGATCCAGGACTCAGTGGGACACAGAGTTGGACATAGTGGTGCAATCTGCATTTCCACTGTGCCCTGGTAGCTTTCCACAGTCGGTTGGTTCTTCAGGGTTCGCTAGAGGGAGGGAAGACAAGGAATCATGGAGAACTCTTGGTCAGATGGGGAGGTGGAATTTATCCTGAAAATGTTTTCTATCACCTGGACCAGGCAGCTCCAAATACTCACCTTTGGTTGATGTCGAAAGGAAAAATTTTAAGACAGTCCATGCTTCTAATAGGGAGTTGTGAAAGGGACTCTGGAAATCTGTGTCATTTCCAGGAAATTTGGTGGGTCCACTATTAAAAGCTTAGAAAAGATATGGCTCAGTCCATTGCCTGGGGTTTTGAAGGCTACCTGTCCCATTTTTCATTATCCAATAATAAATACCATAGTGAAAGTCACCTTTAACACTTAAATATTGCTGGGGTTTTATGGGACTGAATGGAGCGGACTGGCATGGTATTAAAAAGGCATATGGGTGAGATACTTTTATAACACACGCTTCATAAAGCTATCTAAAGCAAGCACCAGGGCACTGTGCTTTAAAATGAGAACACTGAAGTATAGCACTGAGGAAGAGAGGGGCCTCAGCTTGTTGATTAAGCTGTTGATGATGCTAATCTTTAAACAGTAAGGGGAGTTGTAAGGCAATCAGGATAAGGTTTGTTTCCAGGATGAAGCCTACCTGGGTCTGCTTGTTTCCAGGATGAAGTCTGCCTGGGTCTGCTGCTCACATCACCCTGTGCTAGACCTGGGCATTGTGAGAAGAAAGCAGAGCCACCCCGAGATGCGCTGCTGAGCAGCTGGCAGCCACTGGGGTTGCTCAGGTGGGGGTGGTTGGCACGTGCCGTGTGTCTAGATCAGCTATGTTACTGTTATTTTCTGTGAAGCCAGGGGATTTTTCAGGAGATTCCTCTTGATTTTGTGACTTACTGGTCTCTTGAGTTTAATGTTATCGTCCTAGGTTTCCTTGGGAAGCAGAAGAAAGTGTGGAGCTAACTGGTGCTCGTCACAGCTTTTAATACTTTTTATTGAAGTGAAAATTCACAAAAATGAAATTAAGCTTTCGGAAGTGAAACAGTTGGAGACACTTAGATGCACAATTGTATGTATCCTCTGTGTCTACTTCCAAAACTTTTTGTTATCACCAAAAGAAATTCTGTAAGCATTAAGTGGTTACTTCTTATGCCCCATACCACAAATCTCCACCAGCCCTGCCTGCTCTGTGTCTCTGCATTTATCTATGCTGGATATTTCACGTAGCTGGAGTCATAATATGAGACCTCTATGTGCCTGGTTTCTTTCCATTTTACACAATGTTTGTAAGGTTCACCTGTATTTGTGGGATATACCAGGGCTTAATTTCTTTTTAGGCTGAATAATGCTCCATTGTGTGTACCAAAATTTGTTTCTCCACTCATCCACTGGTGAACCATTGGGTTGTTTCTACATCTTTTGGCCACGTTTTGTGAGTAGAGCTGCTATAAAAGAGTGTGCACATGTTTTATCTGTTTTTGGTCTACTTGGCTGAACACTTATGAGTGGGAACAGAATATTCTCTGCCACTGAGGTTCCCCTTGGGGAGGATTGTGCACATCAAGCTCAACAGGAGTAGGGTTGGCTGCGTGACTTGCATTGGCCTGTGAATGCAGATAGTTGAGCAGTGTCTCTCAAGAAGAGAAACTGTGAGAGCCATCTCCACATCCTGTCACCATCTTTCTCCTCTTCCGTGAGTCCTGCAGGGAGGGTGGAGTTGCACTGTCAGGCTGGGCTACCCAAGGAACCACTGTGGGTCAGAGCCACCACGCCTGACACTCTGAGAAGGATGGGGAAGTGGGAGATCTCCCTGCCACAGAAGAGCATGCTGTGGTACTGCAGCTAAGTAGGTTGTTGTAAACTCTACAGAGTCCTGGGGGTGCTGAGCAACAACCCGCAGAGCTTTCATAGATGGTGGCATTTATGGACGGCCTTGAGGGAGCTGCTGGGTTTAAGCATGTAGAGTACAGAGAAGGGCACTCCGGGAAGAGGAACGACTTTGACAGTGCCATGCAAGTAGGAAAGTAGGGTCTTTGGGAAACCGAATTTGGTGATTCTGTCCAGCAACGTGGACCCCTGCGGACAGGGGCATGTAAAGCCCTCACACAAACTGATGCTGTACTTTTTTCCTGCATCGTATTTGAGAATAGCTATTCTAAAACCCCATGAAATACAGGAGAGAAAGCAAAACCAGACCCTCTGAATGTACCATGTGTCCCAATATGACTGCCAACTATGCTTCTTCTTTCTTCTCTTCTCCCCCTAGCCTACCTTTGGTGGTGGTGGTACAATTCTTCATTTTTATTTTGTTCTTGAGGAAAACTGAAGCTCTGAAAGCAGTGAGCTAACAAATGATTGGGAGGACCATTGTCTTAGCTCATCTTGGTATCCTCAGTGCCTGGCATAATTAGACCACAATAAATAAATGCAGTAAAAATTGACCATGTGGGTAAGGTAACAGCTGTGAAGACAAGGCTGTTTGTTTCCAGCTCCAAAGGTGATGCAATGCTACGATTCTGGTTTACTTCACTCTCTCTTTACCACCACAGTTGCCAAAGTCAGTGCTCAGGAGCTGTGGGGAATGTGGTCAGGGCATAAAGATAGTGCTCTGGTTGGAGGGAGGGAAGGAGGCCCCAGAGGATCCTGGGTACAGCTGGCTCATCAGAGAGATTATCCTATGTATCTCTCCCCTGCTTCTCTGGATAGTCTCCTGGAAGTCCCTTGGTGATACTCCTCAAGTACATCATCACGGGCATTTTTTGGCCTTTTGCTGTGGATTAGGGCTTTTCTAAAACTATAGTTAGAAAAGGGTGGGAAAGGGAAGAAAGCAAGGTGAAATGTAATTTCCTCTTTAATACAGACTGCCACTTAATCTAATATTATAGAAAAAGATTAGATCTTAAAACCCTATAAATTACATGTGACAACTCTCTGGTGTGTCTCTGCTTTCCCTTCCAGCGATTGTATAGGGTGATAGTGGGCTGAGGCAGCAAGGACCACTTTGAGTGCCGTGTGCTTATTGGCTCTTAATGAGAAGCGATTAATCTAAATCACCATAGGGGTGGATCCTTTGCCGAGCTCTGGAATCAGAAGTGGCAGCTGGACCTTTTGACAAATGTGCTTCTCTGTGCTTAACAAAAAGAAAAACTTAGCGAGTATGCATGGTAGTGTTTTCTTTGTCCAGTGAGGAAAGGAAATTCTTGTATTCTCTCTGTATCTCTGTCTCTCTCTGTCTGTCTCTCTGTCTCTGTCTCTGTCTCTGTTTGTCTCTCTCTCAGTAATCACTGGGACAAAATATAAACCTGCAGCCTTGGGCACTTTCATGTCTCACCCCTTTGGTCTTTCCTGTTCTTCCTCTTCGGCCCTCCTGGGGGAAGCAGATGGGGCCCCTCGTTATGTTGTTACCTGGAAGGCCTTTTTCTCTGTTTATTACTGTCATTGTGGTTTTCTCTTCCCTGCCTGCTTGGGGACCACCTGGCACGGGATGATGGATCATTACAGCCGGTACCTGCCTGGCAAAATTGCTACCTTTTGGTCTCCTCCCCTTCTGCTTCACGTGGAGAGAGAGAAGGATCAGAGCCAAACCACTAAAACACTATAAAACCCAAAGTGAGGAAAGTACGGACACAAGGGTGGTGGGCTCTTTTGTTTTGGGATAATGAGTCCAGTTTGCCACTGGAGGGAGGGTCCTGGGGAGGACAGGAGAATGCCGATGGAGAAAGAGCTCTGGGATAAAAGCTGCCCTCCCTCTCCTTCTGCCTTTCTTTTCTGCCTTTGTTTGCACAAACACTTACTGTGTCCTCTGTCTCCTTCACTCTGTCACCAAATCAGAACGTGACAAGGACAACAGACCAGTCCACTTAAGAAGTAAGGCTCTGAGTTGAACCCCAGTTTGAGCACTTGGAAGCCAGCTATGATTTCCAGCAAGTGCTGACCCGTGGTGTTTCCCTGCCTGCACTCTGGGCTGCAGTAGGCAGAACAATGGCCTCCTCGCTCTGCGTGTGAGGTCACAAGGCCAGGGGGAGTTCACCTTCTGGGTGGAATGGTGTTGTTAATCAGCTGATCTTAGATAAGGAGAGTGCCCTGGGTTATCCAGTGGGCTAGTTACAGTCATGATGGGAAGGAGGCAGCAGTGGCAGGCTGCTGATGCTGTGGACTGGCCATGCCTGACCTTGATGGTTGAAAGGATGCTGGAGCCAAGAAGCTTGGGCTACCTTTAAAACTGGACAAGGCCCGAAATCAGGCTCCCCTGGGGCCTTCAAAAGGAGTACAGCTCTGTGGACACCATGACTGTCACTCAGTGAAACCGATTTTGGGCCTCTGATCTCCACATACCTAAGACAATACAATTTTATTGTTTAGGCCACTGGATTTGTGATAACTTTCTATTGCAATAACAGGAGACTTTAGGGGTGGAGCTAGATGGAATACTTTGTACACCCTGCTCCCCAGTTTGTATCTGGAATCCTGTTGGGGGTGGGGTCTCTGGGTCATGATGTGGTCACTCCTACAAAAGGGGTTAGGGTCCTCCTGAAACAGGCCCCAGGGGATCTGCCATGCCTGGATGCCTCACACTTCCTGCCCTGTGGAACCCTGAGAAGTGAATGTTTGTTGTTTCTGAGCCTCCCAAGGTCTTCATGCTATAGGGCCCAGACACATGACTACCCAGGTGAAGAACCCGCCCTGCCCTCCTCACAGAAGGAGGAAGAGCTCGGAGGGCCTCGGCACCCTGTGAAAGGCAGAACCGCTCACGCTCTGGTTGCGTTAGCATGACTGACAGTGAAGGCCTGCAGGACAGGTGTCTGGAGCTGGATGGAGAGCAGACCTACTGAGTGCTTCGGGGATCTGCCCAGCTCCTTGCACAGCCTGCCTTCTTTGCTTTTTCCTTCTTCTGGGTGCTCAGTGTCCCTCCCCTGGGAGGTAGGAGCAACCCTTGTCCTGTCCTCAGGACGGATCCTGCAGGGGCGAATGGTCCCCAAGGTAGCAGGGCATGGTCTCCAAGGCACCATGGGTTGATCAGCCCTGTGAACTTCCGGTCTGAAGGATGCTGCAGCAGAAAGCCACTCTGGCTTTGTGTCCCACACCTAGCGTTCAGCTGGTGCGGGCTGGCCCTGCTCCTCATACTTGCAGGCAGTTTCTGGGTGTGTGGTTGAGTTCTGAAGCATGTGCATGTGATCATTGCTCTTACCGGGCAAGACAGTGCCCAGCCCCTGCTGGTGACAGTGATCTTGTTTCCAACACTTCTGGGGATTTTAGTTGGGTCGTCCCTTCCCACTACTCTAGAACGCAGGATATTCCAGGAATTGTGCTCCTCTGATTTACAGACATCCTGCCCAAATATCGGGATTTATGCCCTGAACATAGCCTAAGTTGGAAGCTTTTTGTACCAAGAATTGAAAATTTGATGAGAAAAATCAGGTTAGCAGGTGAATTTATGAAAAGCTTTTTTCTTTTTGATGTTCACTTAGATGAACCATCAAAGATCACACATTAGTAAATACCGTAGTGACAAATGTGCAGTTCTTAAGTGAGTCACAATGAGTGCTGTGCAACTAATTCCCCTTTAGTATTTCTCTGCATCCCTTGTGCACCCGAGTCTTTTCAGGATCTTCCTTCCACATGACTCCAACGATATGTTTATAAGTTAGGTTTTTTTTCTGGAAGATACTAGGCATGCTGGTGAGCATTTTTCTTTATCTTTTCATATTGTCATTGCCTTTCTGATTTTAGGCTTGAGACAGCGCTCTTAACTCTGGGCTCCCACTGGGACCCCCAGACGTGCACAGTAGCAGCCGAGTGCTTCACACAGCAAGCACCTTGGATGGTCTTGGTTTGGCTGATCAGATGTTTTGCAAAATCGAGCACATCTGGCTGCATACCTGTGCCTGTGATGGGGCTGTGCCAAGCCACGTGTCTCCAGCCTGTCTAACCCTCCAGCTTGGCATGTTCCTTTACTGTTCCCTTTGTGGTGAAAATAAAAGCCCACATTGTATCACAATAAAACATCAAAAATATGCAAAATTACTTTCAGCCCAATCTTGCAGCCTGGGTTTTTTATTTAAAACAATGGAACTTCTTTTTCTCTCCCTGTGTTAGACTTGCTTTTTGAAAATATTGGAAAATAAATATTTTGCTGACCAATAACACAACCACCAGTTTGTTCACTGCGTCTACATTAGCCTTTTACAGAGAAGGAACAGGAGGTGTTAAGGGAGTCCTGCTCTGAGTGACGATTATTGGCAGTGGGCCTGGTACTTCTGAGGCTGGCAGAAGGACAGTGCCTCTGCTCTGGGTTTGGGGACTGCTTTTCTGGTGGCCTGTCCCTGGAGAGTCTCAGCTATAGTGCACTGACAGCTGGGCTGTGCACACTGAGATGCCCCACAATACCCTTCACCCCATCATGCATCACGTTTTGGTCAAGCACGTGCTTCATTTAGTGCAGTGAGCAAGACTAGAGCTTGTCATACAACTAAAGCTCAGGTCCTCAGGGAGATCAGTGCCACACACACAAGCAAAACGTCCAATAGCTGATATTTAAAAATACATGCATATGTCGA
Source organism: Dolichotis patagonum (assembly GCA_004027295.1). NCBI lineage: Eukaryota > Metazoa > Chordata > Mammalia > Rodentia > Caviidae > Dolichotis > Dolichotis patagonum. Next base: position 29,530 of record PVJX010011836.1, on the reverse strand, counting down.
TAGAATCTCAAATATACTCAAAGGTAAGGTCACCGCTTAGTGCAGTACATTTGCCAATGGAGTTCTTGGGAGCAAACATCGTCGCTGAAGCATTTGAGAGACTCTAGAAGAGAAGGGATTCAAGTGCATCTTGACGGAAGACTGGGAAGATCAGGGCTTTTTAAGGAAAGTGGCGTTAGCCAAGACAGGAATATCCAAACAGTGATTTACAAACTCTAGGTACTGCCAGACATGAGCAGTCAGCTGTGTCAAAGAGCTCAAGTCTGAGAACAATATGGGGACCCCCTTCGGAGGTGACTGAGGAGCCAGGAGTGACTTTTATGACGTGGCAAGCATATTGGTGTTTCTTGTGGAGGGGACATGCCAGGAGAGAGCGAGGCTAGAGAAGAGCCAGCCAGTGTGTGGGGTGAGGATGAGCCCAGAGCCAGAGACTGAGGCACGAGCTGCCTGCTGCAGAAGGCAGATCAGACACGCTGCTCCTGGAGGTGGGAAGCACCCTTGTTGCTGTTCGTCACCTCATTCCTCACCTGCACCACACCGAGTAGTACTGGGGATGTTGCCAGATAGTGAAGCAGCTTGTGGTGTCTTCTAAGAGTGGAAAATGGGTAGTGCAGCCTTACTGAGACCCATGGAAGGGAAGGTGTGCATGTGTTTGTGCTATAATTATGAAGGTAGTGTGCGCCCGCTGCGGAATAGTTGGGAAAAATAGAAAACCTTTAAGAAGAAAATAAATACTCAGGATCCTGATCCTCAGCAAGAAACACTGGCCATGTAGGCATGTCTCCTTTAAGTTGTTTCTGCATAAATACCAATGTGAAACGTGAGCAGTTTTCAATAAAATTAAGATTATACTTCACGTGTGTTCAGCCTACTTACTGTGCACTGTTTAAATGTAATTATTTTTTACATGTCATGGAACTGTTTGTGTTCATATTTAATAGTTGCATAATACTCTACTAAATGCATTTAGTCTACTTTATTTAATCATTCTCCTATCAGATACTTGAGTTATTTCCAATTTTGTATTATTATAAATAACATGAGATGGACATATAGGTGCATAAACCTTTTACTGAGTCCCTGATGGTTTACTTGGACAGATTCCTGGAAAAGAATTTACAAGGTCAAAGATATGAATATTTATGAGTCTCCTTCCATATTGCCACCTTGCTTTTCAGAGCAATCATGCCAATTCATACTTGCATCAATGCTGATGGTCACTCCGCAGACTTTGCTGTGGTCAACAGTACAATCGGTAACAGTCTTCCTGTCTGAAGGGGTGTCATTCCAAGACACCCAGCGGAATCCTGCAACTTTTAAACAGCATCAAGCCGTATCTCTATCTATCTATCTATCTATCTATCAATCATCTATCTGTCTGCACGTTGCCTATTCCTATGCAGATAGACCTATGGTAAAGTTAAATGTGTCAATTAGGTACAGAAAGAGATGAGCAACAATAATAAGATAGAAAATAAATACTAAAGAAAATACTAATAAAATTACTCGCATCAATACTCTTGTGCTTAGGAACCATTGTTAAGTAAAATCAGAGTTACTGAAATCAAGTTTTGCGGTGCATTTCACCTGGCATTGTCCTGCTGGGGACCCTAGTGAGATTCTATCTCAAAATGAATAAGAGCTGGGAATGTGGCTTGGTGTGAAGGTCCTGGGCTCAGTCTCCAGTAGTGAAAAAAATATTCCTATTACCAGGACTGCAATCCGCTCCTCTCTTGATTTTCCTATGCTGTAAATGCCAATTCCAATGTTTTCAGATGTTCAGACTAAAAACCTATCAATTTGAGTTATTTCCAATTGTTAGCAACACTGGAATGAATGCACAGGTAGAAGAACTTGGAATGGGTCATCTCATTTTCTCTACCATCCCACATCTAATCCATATGCGGGTCATTTTGATTTTTCTTTCAGAATATTCCAGAATGTGGAGCAGGCCATCAGTCTGTCCTTACGGGTCATCACAGTGTTTTACCTGGTCTCCTTAATTGTTTTCTTGATATTCCCTGTCTCTCACAATGCTCTTTTCAGCATGGCAGGCAGTGTGATGTTAGCAAGACATAGGCCCTACCTACCGGTGGCCTATTCATTGTATGCCGTGCGTATCCCTCATCAGCTGGAGTAAGGCCAGAGTCCTCATGTCATCCACGAGTCCACCATTGGCTCCCGGTCCTCATTTCTGACCCTCTACTTTGTATTCCTGCCCACTAAACTCCTGTTTTCAAGTATCACCTTCTCGCAGACCTTCGTGGACTGCACTGTTTAAAACCACAGAGCCCCCTGTAGCACCTCCTGCTGGCTTTTCAGCTGTTTCATTCTAATGCACTTAGTGCTACCCATACATCCTTTACTTTTCTGTTTGCCTTTTGTTCTTCTATCACTAGAGTGAAAGCTCTAGGTGGGAAGGAAGAGATTTCTGTTTTCTTTCAATTATCATTCTTGCTTGATTCCTTAGAATAGAGGTGGGCTGACAGTAAGGACTCAGTTAATTTGGGTTGGGTGAATAAATGGTATTTATGTATTTGTTTGATTAGTTTGGAAATTTCAAAATTGTAGTGGTATGCAGATGAAATGAAATTTGTCATCTTAACCATTTTTCAGCATGAAGTTCAATCATAAGTGCTTTCATCGTTTGTGCAACAGTCTTGAGAAGTTTTTTCATCTTGCAAAACTAAACTGCCCCACCTTGGCATTCTCCAAACCTTGGCAGTCACCACTAGGCTTTCTCTGTGTACATATTCAACTGCTGTAGGTACTATCCATGGGTGGAATCATACAATATCTCTTTTTTAGTGACTGTATTATTTAATTTTGCATGATCTCTTCAAAGTTCATCCATGTTGTGGCATGCACCAGAATTTCTCTCACTTTACAGTGGAACAACACTTTGTTTTAGTCTGTACATATTTTTTAATCTATTCATCCATTGAGAGTTGCTTTCCCCTTTCAGCTGCTGTAAATAATGCTGCTGTGAACATCCACACACTTCTTGGAGAGCTTGCTTTTACTCTTTTGGATAAATACAGTAGTACCCACATCCATGAACTTGAATTATCCCACAGTTTTGGAAAAGATGGCCACATTTGCATTTGCACAAGAAAGATAGTCACATTTGTGTTTATCACCCTAGAGTTTGCAAGCAAAAACAAAATTTGGTCAAATGTTTGCTTGTGACCTAAATTGTTCACAAAAAGAAAAGAAGTGGCATTGCTTGAGTTTATGAGTAATTCTATTTTGAACTTTTCAATAAACCATAATATTGTTTTCCATAGTGGCTGCATAATTTTATATTCTCAAAACAGAGAAAAGGTGTTTTTATTTCTAAGTATCTCTGCCAACATTTCTTGCCTTCCTCTCTTTCTCTCCTCTTTGTCTCTCTCCCTCCATCCCTTCTTTCCTTCCTTCCTTCTTTCCTTCCTTTTTTCTCTTCCTTCCTTCCCTCTTGCTTCTTTTTCATTTCTTCCTTCCTCTTTTCTTTTGCTGTGGTCATGGGTCTGGGGGAGTGTTGTTCTGTGGTTTTGAGTTGCATTTGCCTAAGATGAGTGATACTGAGAACCTTTTCAAGTGTTTATTGGTCAGTTGTATGTATTCTTTAGAGAAGCGTTTATCCACATCTTTTTGTCTAGCTTTGAATAAGGCCATTTGGTTGTTGAGTAGTTTTTATGCATTTCATTTTTTCTTAACTTGCCTCAGTGATTGTTGTTTTGTTGGTGAGACTTGTGTTTAACTGTGAGTGATGAATAGAAACAAGCTTAATATAATGCATTGGGATTGAATGGTAGGGAATCTAGTATTGGCAAAGAGAATGGCATGTATATTGGTAGTAGGTGAAAGAGAGCATGTGTGTAAATATAAATATGCACTGGTGCCTTGTCTTTAAAATGTGGATGTAATATACATGTGATAGGGTGCATGTGATTTCTCAACAATGATGATGGACATTTTGAGTTATTGACAGTTTGTGTTGAATAACTTTTCATTGTGTGCCAGTACTATGTATTGCTTAACAGCCTCCCTGGCCTCCACCCTCTAGGTGTGACTCCCTCTGACCTAGATGTGACAAATAAAATGTCTATACATTAAAAATATCCTCTTGGGGCAGGTTCTTCTTGTACTTGAATTTAGAACATCTGCTAGAAGTGTAGGGGGTATAGCAGGGAGAAGGGGTATGGAGTGGGGAGGAGACAGACAGACACTGTACAGGCTCCATTTGTGTCAAAATCAGTATTCAACAACATATCAGTGGGTGTAGGTATTAGCTATGCTGGCGTCTCTTGTACTTTACAAATCTGTATTAGTGCTATTGTGATGCTTCTTATTGAATACTAACTGTGCTGGGATCTACCATTAGGACTCAATTACAAGTAAATTGTAATATTTTTCCTTTTCTATTCAGAAAGAAGTCTCCTTCTGGGCTGAGAGTGCTCTGAAATCATGGAACTAGAATTTGTTTCCTCTGCCTTTCTGGTGTCTCTGGCAGAGTGAGTGATTCAGAAATCTTTAGCTTTTACCTCATCTAGAGATTTCACAAAGGAGAAAGAAAGAATAGGTAATTGAGTAAAGTAACATATTCATCAGTGATATTGTTAGACTTTCTTGGCAGCAAGAAAGGATGCCTTCTGGAAAGACTTATGGGTAGGATATTGACATCTTCAATATTAATTTCAAGTGATTTAGCTATAGATACCCTGATAGGATTTTGAAGACATAAGCTGACTCAGCACAGCCTGTGGCCTGATTCCTGACCTCTACGTGTCCTTTACAATTGAGAGTACACCATTAAAATTAGGGCCACTGTTACTCAGATTCCCCAGGGATTTTTCCAAACAGAATGACAAGAATTACAAAAGTCTTTTTTTCTGCCAAAAGAGCTCTGCATAAAGAATTACCCACTTCAAGCCTGGGAGACACCTAAGCTTGTCCGGTTCTAGTTGGAGACGCAGATTATAGTGAGTGGCCAACTCCACAGAGCCCATGTGAGTGCCTCGTCCCTAAGGCTGTGGCATGTTCCGTTCCATCACGGTTTAGAGCCTCCTGACGAAGAGATGAGCGTGGTCATTCAGAGCAGTAACTCTACTCAGCAAATCGACAATGAACTGCTGACAGTTCACTCTGCTGGGGTTGATATTTACTAATGCAGTGTTTTTCTTACAGTATTGCCATGAGAGCAAAGTAAAGTAAGTTGATGTAGAATGTAAAATGTTTTTTCTCCATGATCCTCTTTTAGTTATTTTTTAATCGTAGTGGATACACACACATATACACTAGATATACCTTCCTTGACTTGCATGTATACATGCAGTATTGTGAAGTATACTGCTCAGTAGAACTCCAGAACGTTTTTATGTTGCAGAACTGAAATATTTTACCTGTTCAACAGCAGCGCTACCCCTTTGATTTTCATCTACAAAGTTCAGGAATGACTGGAGTCAAGAGGGAGGCAAACAGTCTTCAAATCACTTCCATTCGTCTCCAGCGTGCTTGGCCTTTCTTCTGACTTTAGTTGTGCTCTCATCTTGGGTGATTTAAAGATAAAGGTCAACCTGTATTTAGAAGCTGTGTGCCCAGAACCTATGCCAGGCCTGCTCATCATCGTTCTGTAAACTCCTGTCCACATCCCTGTGCAGGTGGTACGATTGCTCTCTCTTTCTCCTGAAGTTAAGACAGAAGACTTGGAAAGATTGAGTACTTTCCTCGTGTTACTCCTACAGTGACTGCTGGGGGACATGAATTAAGGGCATCTGTACCTAGAATCTACACCATCAGTCACCTACGAAATCACATGTGAAATACTCCTCCTCCCCTTCCACAAGTCTCACACCCGCTGCATGTCTTCTGCCAGGACAGGCTGGACAGTGGATCAAGTGGAATGAAGCAAACGTGGAACAAAACAAAACACAGATCACCTTTGGGATTGCTATCCCTTTCATATTGTCAGAGCCATGCAATGCAAAAGTGCAATGCAAAAGCATCTACACAGCTGTTTCATGGATTAGACACCTGTATACCAGCAGCTAAATGTTCAGAGGTAGAAACTCCAAATTTGTTGTCATAGACACGAGCTCTCTAACTTTACCAAGAGTCACAAGCCCAGTCTCTGTAAATGCTTAGTCTGCATATATTTAATTTTGGGCACATTTTTGAAAAACCTATTCTAAACAGTGAGGAATGATGTGTGCTTCTCAATTTGACCTGGTCCTCACCACTTCTTGCCTTCCCTTAGCTGCTCCACTTATTCATTTTAACACCCATAGGTGTCTGAGTGAAAATCCCTGCTTAACAATAAAAATTGTGGTGTGTATGAGATGATTTTTTAATATATTTGGTATATTAGTGTACAAGACATTTTGCCTTAAGGCTTAACTTGCGACAAAGCAATTACTGTCTGATGATACAATATTTGTGGTAATATTGAGGTGCTCTACATTTTTAGCACTAACAGCATTAAGCTTCCCTCTTTGAGTCCTATCTTTTTACTTCTAAATTGTCTCCTTGATCAGACAGTGAATCAGAGTGGGAAAAAGGCTTTACGGAAGCTCCCTTTTTTGTGGATTTCTTAGAGACACTTTAAAAAAGCATCCGCCTTGGTGTGTGTGCACGTGTGTGTGTGTAGTGTGGAGGTGAGGTTTTACTGAATCAGAGGAGTAATAGGCAAATTGCTTTCCTCCTGAGCCTATGCAAGTAGCAATACTTGTATGTGGCTTGTGTAGACTATCAGGTAAAGTACTTACTGTAGGTTAAAAATTCTGAATATATAGGTTTCTATTCTCCTTCTTTTTGTTCTTTCCAGAAAGTAGACTTGAATAGAGATACTGCCAGTGATACCAATGTATGTCAAAGGATTTCTGCTGAGAATGTCAGGGAAAGGTTGCAATAAAATGTGTGTCTGCTCTCACAGACACAAGTGCCATAGAGTGCAAACAGACATTCGCTTCTGCATGTGTGCCTCCACGAATATTCACCATCTGCATGTGTCAGTGTGGATGTCCTCATTTCGGTGTGGAGTGTATATGGACTGGTGTGGTTTTGCATGGAAGTGTGTTTGTGCATGTGCACACACACAAAGAAATGGCCGGAGGAAGAGATTATATTGGCCTCATATTAAATGGTAACCCTATTGTATATTGTAACTCATGGCGTATAAAATTAAGTCCATTTATGATGTTGGCCTTATCTTCTAATTAAAATCACAGGCATGATGCTGCTTTGCACCTGCATAAAATAAGCAGTTTAGTTTGTCTGCACCCATGGAAGTGACTGCATCGCTGCCCTGTGATGTAGCTCGTCCGAGCACGGTGTGAATCACGGGTGCGGGGGTTTGAAAGCTGCGTTCTGACTCAGTCTCTCTGCACCGTCCTTATCTACTTCGATGCCCCCACGAGGGTTTTCTCAAGGGCAGTTGGGTGCTGCTACCGACTTCCTGATCCCTGCACAGTACTTGGGAGAAGGACACTGTTCTGTTTGTGAATAACCTGACAGCTTTGCTCTGGATTATTCACACATGAATGGATAAATTATTATACTGTGTCCATTTCTTAAAAATTTGCTGATAACGGATGATGACTTATTTCAATGAAGCCAAAGCAAATATTTGAGAAAGAAAGTAAGCTTGTCTTAGAAGCTGTGAAGGAATATTAAAAAAACGCAAAGGGCTATGCATCTTAGCAGTTAAAAGACCTAAATTTGTTTTAAAGCTTACTTTATAGTAATACTAATATGTGCTTGAACATTTTTAAAACCCTGCTAGGTAATACTTTTATTTTATAGGGATGGAAAAATGTTTTTTTGACTTTATTTTATACTTCAGGCTCCATGGCTCAGCCCGTATGATAGAATTATCCCTGACAATTGGTAGCAGTGTACCCACAGACCAGAAAAGTACTGACAGGAAAATAACACACATGTTCATTCAGTCACTCAACAAGCATTAGGAACTCAAGACAGTCTAGTAGGGTGGTCATGCAGTACAAAAGGCCAGGGCTGTTGCTGAAACCAGAAGCACAGAAGGGGGTAGGTTTTTTATCAGGCTGTGTAAGGATTTGGGAAGAGGGAAATCAGGGATGGCTCATTGAGGGGCTTCATGGAGGAGAGCGTCTGGTTGTGTATTATAGGACAGGCACGGCATGCAGAGTGGGTCTGAGGGAATGAGGGCGGCAGTGGTGAGAGTGTCTCACAGCAACCCAGAGGGTCATGTTTTGGACTAAGGCGAGTGGACTAGGGAGGGACAGAAGGGATCTGCTGCTGGAGTTAATGAGGTAAAATGCACAGGCTCGGAGACCAAGAAGGGGTGCTATGGGATGACGGGAGTCAAGGAGTTGGAGTTTGCTGAGTAAGAAGAGAACATAATAAACTACAGGGTGGTGGAGGGGCCATGTTTAAAGAAAAACCAGAGAAGTTGAGAGCATTCAAAAGAAGCAGGAAGGAAAGGCAGTGTGTATGGTCGTGAACGGCCCTGGAAGAAGTGCCGCTGCAGGAATAGAACCGTGGCCTCGAAGACTGCTCACAGGTCAACTGAGAGTCAGGCGTGGGCGTCTGTGAGTCCACTTGGGCGGAAACCCCACAAAGCCGGTCATTCCTGAGTGAGACAGATGGCGTCAAAGCACTGTGGGTAGAAGCCACATTGCACTGGCGTGCAATGAGGGAGGGAGAAGCTGCAGTGGTAATCACAGGCATCTTTTGTTACGAATGTGCACTGCCTCATCAGCAGCCAGTGTGGTAACAACTCACTCATTATGATTGGAGAAACTGAGGCTTCTAGACTTTCAGTAACTTTCCCAAGGTGACACAATAGGAACAGAGAGTTGTTGAGATGTGAACCTGCTCATTTTGATGCCGAAGCTTCCTTTCTGGGTAACTTTGTCCATTTGACTTGGTTTGGTGACCACCAAGCCTCCTTTGGCAACAGTGTTTGTTCAAGTATTTGGGAATATATATTTTGGAAAATACCTGTATAAAGAAACCATAGACTTGCCAAAATACATCAGAAGGAATGAAAGAATGGGATGCCGGGGGCGGGTGTTGAACCTTCCTTGACTAACGAACTGTGATGAAAATTAAGGGGTGGCAGGGAGGGCCGGGAGGGGAGTGGTGTGAGACCGATGTGAGCATTCCTAGGTTAGGGCACAGAGGATCCTAACACTGTACTATCTGAACATCAAACTGAAGTCGCCTTTGACATGCAGACCTGGCTTTCACCTCGTTTGGCTTAATTCAGGGATGAAAAACTAAATATGGAAAAAGAACAATAGACGGGTACTTCATATAGAGGCTTAGCTGCCCCTTTCTGCACTACAGTACGCTAACACGGGTGACTTTATATGTTTATGGTGTAATTTCTTACAGTCCATCCTACTAATTCTGCCTCTGTTTCTCCTCTCCCTGTCCATTAGATCATGCTTCTGAGCGACCCTGAGGTGGAGAGCAGCATACTGATCAGCTCGGACGAAGGGGCCACCTATCAGAAGTACCGGCTTGCCTTCTACATCCAGAGCCTGCTCTTCCACCCCAAGCAGGAGGACTGGGTGCTGGCGTACAGTCTGGACCAGAAGGTGAACAAATAACTCTTTTACGTGTGTCTGTCACCCTGGGCTCACTTTGTGAAACTCTGAAGGGAAACCAGGGACGTTTTGTCATTGTTTGCAGCACTGAGCTTTCCTTTCTACTCTTAAGTATCATGGCAGGCAGACAAGTGTATCTTATTTTGTTGGCAGTTATTTTTTATCATTTTTCAGATTGAAAATGACTTTCTTTAAAATTTTACTCACTTGACCCTGTTTAAAGCAGCACTGTGAGGAATCAGGAGAGGTGTTGTGCTAACTGTAGTGGCTACTGTTAACAAAGCCGCAGAAAGGGGGAGGTGCTTGTGCAGAGTCCTCAGTCGCCAGCTGGGGAGCCGGTGCTGGGATGCGTGTTGTCAGATTCCGAGTCTGGAGTGTCTTCCCTCATACTGCGCTGTCTTCATTTGGTGAAATACCCTTGGTTTCAGTTTAACAATGAATGCAGAGTCTCAGACAAGTCCACCTTGTTGTTTTCTAAAAATAGACTTAAGGCATAATAGATCAATAAAACCTCGTCTTCCAGCTCTGAACCCGTGTGTTCAGCTGTGTACCTGGCATTGTCTCTCGTGTGCTTCTGAAGACTCGGCAGTGAACTCCTGCTCTTGTCCCAGTGTGGCTGTCTTCTGTGCACGAGCTCCATCCATCCAGTTGCACAGTGAGAATCTGGGCAGTGCCCCTAACACTGCCTTTTCCTAATCCACCATCCCTATCCATCGCTGGATTTCTTTCTCTAAATACGTGGCAGGCGATTTAGTAGATGAATGCTTATATGCAATGGAAATGAATCCATTATATTTGATTTATCCTTGAGACAAGGAGCCAAAGATTATTCTTTATTCCATTTCCTGCATTCTCAGGAATCTTCATGCAGATGCCAAGCTATTGTGTAATAATGTAGAATCAATTGGTGAAATGGAACAGATAATTGAAAGCACTGCCTCACATAGAGATACACACAGGATAACCATGGTGGAGACAGGTGCTTTGCTCTGTACTGCTAAATCCTAAAATAGTTGCTTCCCAGTATATATTCAGACACGTGATTGTGAATTTTGTGTGTATGTGATGTCAGCACCTTTAAACAATAATTTCAACATAACCTTTATATCTCTCAGTCACAGAGTCTCATTGTGGGCACCAGGTGCTCAGTGCTATCCCCCGAGGACACCCACATGACATTTGCAGAGCAAAAGCCTTTGCAAATATATTTCTTTCATGGCATCAAGTGGATATTGTATGAAAGACTTAGCCAAATGTCAGAGAATCTGCAGGTTTAGGTGCTTAGTATAGCCAGAAATTCTGAAGCTATTTTGAAAAAAGTAAATTATTTGGATGTTGTTAAATGGTTAGATGGTAATTTATTTAGGCAAAGCTCAAAACTGTCACTAAATACATTGTTTTGTTTTTTGATGGAAAAGCTAGGTTAGAGGCAGCACCCTTCTACCAAGAGATTGGTAAACCAAATGCAGGATTCCTTATGTCTGTCCCAGGTGATCTTTTTCCTTCACTTTCCCAGTGCTGAGAACTGCTGGGGCATTACTCATGAAGTACCCTTGTGGATATAATGCCTTCAAAATTCTTTCAGACTTGATGGTTGCTTGTTCACTTAGGAAAAATATTTGGAAATGTGGCAGTGGGTACTGATGGATTTTCCTAATCATACTGAACACTTCCAGATATATTATTCCTTAGGTGGTCTTTCTGGTTGACAGAAGTGGCTGACTGTTCTTCAGACCCATAAACTTTCTATCTGGTGCCTGGCCATTTTTCTTTTAAATAAATGGTGCAAGGAGGATAATGTTTGCAGAGATGGCATAAAACACCTAGTTCCAGTAAGCTTGGATGCAGTGGAGTTTTCTTTATTTGCGGGGTAATTTAGTGGTGTAGAGTAAAGGAGAGTGATGCTATGCAGTAGCAAATGAAGATGCAAGTGTAGCTGAGATTGATATAAAAGTGTTCTTTCAATCTGAAGACCTCTTTGATGTGCATGTATTGAGGTAGCTGTTTTCTTCAAGAGAAAATGAAAAGTGTTAGTATTAAGGTAACTGCAGCATCAAAGGGGGATGTTTGTGGTGAGGAGTGAATCGATGTTTCCATTATTGCACCTTTGATGAAATGCACTGGCAATTTCTTTAGAATCTGGAAGCCTATCTCGTTATGTTGTATGTATTACAAAAGGCCTAATTGAATGATATTTTAAAGGGACAGTATCCAATTGCTTTACTTTTTCAAACTGCTACCCTGCTGCAGGAGACTTGTCTGTAGAGCTCACTTGGAAAAAGCACTACCAGAAAATTAAAAAATACCCTGGAAAGGCAAATTTGCATCTGAAAACAGAGGTGTACTTAATGTTTCGTAATTGAGGTGCTGGGAGGTGGATTGCGAGTTCAGTGGGAAGTATGGTTCCCTGGTGGTAAGGGCAGCCAATCCAAGTCTTTGAAAGGCACACAGAGTTGAGTGGTTAGGATGGGGACCCAGGTACCCCGCATTGGATCCTGCAGGAGGTCCCACACCTCTGCATTCCCAGTGGACATGAATCTTCCAAAGCCTTTTGTGTGTTCTAATCTCTTTGCTTTGACCTTCGACCAATTCTTTCTCTTCTAACCATTCCATAAGCTCCTGCGAATTCCTACACTAATACCTGCTCTGCCCTGTAGATTCTTCTGTCATCTTGCATTTTCATGTAAAAAGACTGTGAACTTAGTAAAGCTAAAGATACTCGCTTTTAACTAGAAGAATCTTTGGAGATATGTTGTAATAATGTTTAAGGTTTAAAAATAATCAATGGGAAGTAATAGGTTATGGTTGACCAAATTGGAAATGACAAAAGAAAATCTATTTCCCTGCCTTGTCTTGGAATGTAAACTCTCCACCTTCCTTTTTTGGGGAGCTACTGTACATTTATCAGTTGTTAAAGAGGTAGAGTTCTCTTGTGTTTCCACTATACTACATCATAACTAATAACTAATACAGCTAACACTGTGACATTTTGGATTAGCTGGAGGGCTCAGTAGTCTTTTAAGAAAAGAATTTTGGAAAGATTTTGAGATAGATTTTTGATGACAATGAAACCCTAGAAATAGATAGCTGTTGCTATTGTGGCTGAATGTTTAAACACCCTTCATTTTGGCAAGGGACTCAGTGTACTTTTTAGAAATGGGCACATGCTCATGTATGCACAGATGTAAATATCCCGACAGAGGGGACTTCTATGAAGGAGAAAATAGCTCTTTTTCTGCTATAAAAAGGGGGATTGCAAAGCTCTGTCTTACTATTTATCTTCTTGGCAAAATGAAGCTAACAAATATACCTGTTGTTAGAGGCCAGAGGTGAGGAACTCAATGGGATTTCAGAGTCCATTGTTTCCAGGGCTTCTGGATTACACTGGTCTAGACTCGCAGATCATTTTTATGAGAAAACACTTTCTGAAATGCTACACACAAAAGGTTGCTATTGTAGTAGGTGGGGAGTGGGCATGAAGCTAAGTGAATTTTAAAAATGTTTCCTTGTTAATTGTTGGTAGTAATAAGTTGATGGGGCAGGTACGCACTGTATCAAATCAGGGCAATTAGTGTGATGTTCACTGGCAGCATTTGTCATTTGTGTCCAACTACAGGTGCTTGCAGGTCACCTGGTGCCAGCCAGTTTCCATAGCAGCTGACAGAGTGACAGGCTGATTACGAAGCTGATGAAGTTTTAGACAAGGTGACTGCAACCCAGAGCCCAGTGCGTCCGATGTGGTGGGCTAGTTCAGGCTTTGCAGATTGGGCCAAACCTGGAGCTACCACGTCATAAGCACTGGCCAATTAGAGTTCATCTGGCTTGCGCAGGGCCTCCAAATTCAAAAGGAAATTTAAACTTGTAATTCTGGAATGCTGGATAGCAGTGAATGTGTGCCTTTCATTTATATTCTCCTTCTAAGCCCTCTGATTAAAAATGTAATTGTATTCAGAGCCTCCAGGATTAGTAGGTGATGATTACTTTCTCAGTTGCCATTGGCAGAAACAAGCTTTGTGTCTCCCCAGCTGGTGGGGATTAACTGAGGAGGATGGTGGTTTTGAAGCTTGTCCATAGAATAGGAATAGGACTGAGGGGCACTTTTTAAAGAAAAATGTTGCATTTTTATTAATTCCTCTCCTATTCTTATAAAACCATTTGTGTATCATTTAAAGGAAAGAAAAATCCACTTAACTGTAACGCCTCCCACTGCTGTTACAGGGGTCCCACCAGTGCGGTAGATGTGACCTCTTCACCACTGCAGGACGCTGGACCCCGGGAGGAGGAGGCATCTTCTAGGGGAGGAGGAGATTTCACATGTTGCCATTAGTAACTTGCATTTGGTGAGGGTGGGGCAGTAAGATTCTCCCTTTGTAAATATTGCTCGTAAGAGGGTCATCAACTGAAAAATTATGATCTAGTGACTTGTGCCTTTGTCACATACACCTGGAAAGCCAGCGTCCTGTCCCACTCCACATGTGTCTTTCCAGTGACCAGCTGCCCTGCCCCCTCCCCGGAGACACTATCAGTTAGGGTCATAGCCGCATCATGCAGGTGATTTATGACTGGTTAAGCTGGAGAGGGGACAAAGAGAAATTTCTCAGAAGAAGGGCTGATAGGTAGCAAATGAGGTAAATGCTGAGAGGAAGAGATAACTGAAACAAGAAACATTTAACACTGAATACTAGAGAATCAGTGTAAACCAAATGCATAACTCAGAGTAACTCAGCTAATCCAGAAAACTCACAACAGAACTTTTTAAAAAATGTCCTTTTGAAGTTAATTTAATGGATTTCAGTTTTTAAGACATACTGTTTTCTGTACCAATGTTGGCTAAATTATGGTGGAACACAGATTTTGAGATAGTGTTGATGGGCTTACTAATGAGCTTTGCTTCCTGGAAAACATCTTGGCAGTACACATCTGAAGACATATACGTATTTATAACTTGATTCAATTATTCGGTTATGCTGCTGGTGAGACCACATAAGTAGAAAAATACCATGAACCTCTAGGCATAATGATGTTTATCGAAGTCATTTAAATGGGGAAAACTGAGGGGAAACTTTTTGAACGCTCAACAGTAAAGAACTTGAAATCATGGGTTGTGCATTTGCTGGGAAATTATGAAACCATGAAAATGGCTCTTGTGCTGATGATAGCCCCCACGGATACATAGTGATACATTACATAAGTGTTTCTTACTACATATATAATATACACAGATATGTGCATGATACCTATCAAAGCAGAAGTACTTTCTGAATACTGGCAGGCCAGAAATGAAAAGACAAAAAATAGAAAAGAAATGAGAAAAAATATTTCATAAAATTAAAATAAATATTCCCAAATATTGGCTGGATTTGTTAAGGCAGCAGAAGTGCTTTTCTTAGTATATGTTGGCTAAGTTTTCGATTTTTACATTTGATTGCCTTTATAATTAGACAAGCCTAAAAAGTCACCTACCACGCGTAGTTTATGTTCATCTGAATTATAAGGCAGTGCTCTTAAAATGGTTTACAGTGTGAATAGGCTTGATTTAGGTAAAAACGTTTGAAATCATTATTTAAATTCCTTCTCCGGTGACAATTTTTTGCAGAGGAAAATTTTCCTGAAGTAGAAATATACGAAGCCTAAGGTACAGCTTTTTTTCAGCTTTATATTTCACTATGGTCCCTTTAGAACTGCAAAGCTATAGGAATTATTTTTTTCCTCCTAACAAAAGGTGCACTCTTGTTGAATGCAACCTCAATCTATATTATTTACAGCTCAGCAATAGATACAGGTTTTATTATTTAGAAGGCACCCACTATAGATAGATGTTAAGGAAGTGATTTATTCTGCTAGTTTTGGCAGATGAATTTTCCAGCTGTATTCCAAAATTGAATTAGTACTTGCTTATTTGATTTGACAGCTGTAATGGAAACACATAATGCTGCAACCAAGGAATGCAACCCTAGCTAGTGAACTGAGGTCTGTGCCTGGTGATTCTTACACACTCCATGTTGCTTTATTTTGATTTGGACACACAGGTGCTGCCTGGACATGGAGATGTGTGTACTTAAGTACATTCTGTTTAGAGACCTCTGACAGGTGCTTTAATAATCTTTATTACCCTGAGTTTTCCTAGGAATCTGTAAGGTAGGTATTATTATTTCCAACTGCAGACGTGTGTATGGCTCTTTAAGGTGATGCTAACTTGCTCAAGGTCACAGAGCCAGTAAAGCAGCAGGCCTGCTTTCTGCTCTCTCCTGGGCCTGACTGTGGTGTGGCCAACACTCTGCTTTTCTGGGTAGACAGCTGTGCATTGGCTTGGAGCAGACCTCTGTCCCAGCCACTAGACACTGACCTCTGCCTAGTGAAAACTGCAGAAGTGAATAACAAAACCCGCCAACCTATGACCAGTCCTTCAGGTGAAGCCAGTGATGCTTCTGAGCTCACCTCTCAGCAGATGGTACTGTCCTGAGCAGGATTTCCAGGACAGAACAAGTCCACGGGCTTCCTGATTACAAGGCATAGGACTCTGTTCTTCCTAGGGCAGAGAAGTCATCAATAACAAGTAAGTTGTGTTTTGCAGTGGGTGAGGGTCAGCTAATTTGACTCACTAATTTGTGGGTTAATTTTCCATTAGGTTTTGGTTAATATATACATTAAACCAAAATATTTATCATTTAAATAGATACTATTACAATCAGAAATTTTTAAAGAAAGCTTATAGAAACAGCATCTTTAATATGGTAATGAAGAAAGAAGTTGAAATCATTTAACTTCATTTACAAACCATGAATATGTATTACAATTTAAATGAAAAGAAAGACTAAAACAGATATAGTGTTTGTTCAATTCGCTAAAGAGAAGACAATTTGTTAAGATTTTTTTCCCCAAAACTCAAGCAGTATGCAAATGTAGGAAAATCAGACCCCCATGTTAATTCCATGGCATGATGAGTATTTTTATAATCCTAATTAGTACCAGTCATTTAGTCTAGCAATTTCCCCCAATCTGGCCAATTTGAAATTAAAATAGATGCCTTGATTACAAAACTCATTAGCAAAGAAGCACCCTTCTCACTAACCAGTTCATTTAAAATGCACAAACTGAATGAAGTGTGGAACACTCGTGTTGTCAATTGGCATAAGTGAAGTGAGTCTTAATTGGAAGCATTGTGAAGTATTTGTATTGCTGCATGTTTCATTGCAGTATAATATATCATTCATTAAATGTAACAAAAGCAACTTTTAAATGGCTTAATTAAGCAGAGTTTGTGCTCTTGGTAATTTTTATAAAGTCGAATGTCACAACTGTTTGCATTTGAAGTACTGATGGGTATTAATGTCAGGAAGACAAAGTCCCACTCTGCGTTTATCACTCTGATTATGTGAAGAATGGCAGGTTTAATTTGAAAGAAGAAAATTAAGTTATAGAACATTGACTTCTTATTTAAAAGCACCCACACACATATTGACCTTGTGGATTTTGACGTGGCAAGTCCAGAGCTGCTTGATTTATGGTGGGGATTGGAGGGGAAGGCCTTGGTGGAAAGAAAAGTGGAATGGAAGGAGAAAAATAACAGTTGGAGATTTCTCTTTGTGTAATTCTTTCTTAATCAAGGGAGGAAGCTGTAGGTGGAGAGGAACTCCATCCAATATATTTTCATCTACTCAAAAGAGCAATAGAGATGTGTAGCAGTGCGGATTGATGTTCTGTCTAAGCAAAATGTGGTGGGAGTGAGGGAGGAGGAGGAATTTGGCTCCATCCCTGGGAAGTGCTGCAAATGGAGATTCTACCGATGTTCAGGCTGGGGCTGAATGGCACGGAGTTCAAGGCCAGCTATTCTATAAACGAGGATGTGAGGCAGGTGCCGTGGTTGCAGTTCTGTTTTACTCACATGTATTCTCCGTGTACTCTGGATGACAGCTGTTATCTCATACCTATAGATTATTTCAGCCCCACATGGACAAGGATGCAAAATCCAGCCATGTCACTGATTTCCAGGAGAAATCCAATTTTACCGGGCAATACTGATGTCCTGCCCCTACCTACTTGGCATTTCCATTCTAGTGTGCTCTGACTTCTGCCTGCCATGGTGTGCTTTGCGATGCCTGTGAACTTTCCAGAATATCTCACACACTGCTCTACTCCTTTGCATAGCAAGCTGCTGAAGTGTTAGGTTATTAATATCCAGGAGCAGCCCTCAGCCAAAGCCCTGCAGAATTCAGTGTGTATTCACAGGCTGCTTTGCTCCTGAAGGTAACTGAAATCGTACGTGGCCCAAGCAGGTAGCGCCCAGGCCGTGGGACTCACTGCAGGTTTGTCTTGTGTTGGGCTTTTTATTTTTGCTCCGTTTGCATTTGAAAATGTTGGTAGACCTCAGATGTAGAAAAAGTCACGGAACATTGGTCGGTTGACCTGAGTGTGTTCGTCTTCCTAAGGCGCATCATTAGCTCTCTGTTTAGCCTGCAGGCAAAGGTGAACATCAGCTTAGCTCCAACCATTGTAGCGTGTACTGTGGGGTCCCACGTCTACTTCCTGAGCACACACTCACTCCTGGGCAGGCAGCATGCACTCCTGTCTCACCCCCAGGTGCTCTGGCACGCGTGCCTCCTGCTGGGTGTCCCTGACCCCCTCTCTGCTGGCTTCACAAACCTTTCCCCAGATATACTTTACCTATGGAAGCTTCATTAAACTGATTTAGATTTTAAAGAAAAATCTGGAAAGAAACTACTTTCCTTTCAGCATATTTGGAAACTCTTTATTTCATAGTTTCCCATTTTCTTGAAAGTACATTGGAGAAAAGAAAATTTTGTT
Source organism: Dolichotis patagonum (assembly GCA_004027295.1). Classification (NCBI taxonomy): domain Eukaryota; kingdom Metazoa; phylum Chordata; class Mammalia; order Rodentia; family Caviidae; genus Dolichotis; species Dolichotis patagonum. The sequence continues at coordinate 11,153 of PVJX010011836.1, read as the reverse complement.
AATAATCAGGCTATCTAAAGATCCTCAACTGTGCAGGAGCAGGAGATAAATTAATAATTGTGGGATTGAGAAGCAAAGAGACAACTGTTAGAGTGTTTTGAAAACAGAATTGGGCTTTGTTGTCACTTAGATGTCACGGAGGAGGTCACATGCTGACCCTGACCATGAAAAGACCCCAAAGGATGCCCCAATCCCACTGGCTGATTGTTAGAGGCCAGGTGCTTTCCTGTAGAAAGGGGCACTTGTTTCCCAAAAGTCCTGCGCTGTAGGTAAGAGGAGGCCTGGCAAGGCTGTGCACACGGAGCACCAGAGAGGACGCTGTCATTTTGTGGTGACTGCTTTTGTCTTTAGCTGCTTTTTCTGACAGTTTGGCCTTTGTCTCCCCTGGCTCCTCAGAGGGCTGCCAGTAGCAGAAGCAGCAGTGAGCTGTCTGAGGAAGTTACTGAAACAAGGCTTTCTAAATGGAGGTTGGTTAATTTGAAGTACTTGGTAAAGATACCAGGGTTGTAATGTAGAAGCTTTGTAGAACTTTTCTTTCTTCAAACACTGTTGTACTAATACTGGGCTAGGATATTTTCCTAATGAAGATGCCAAATGGTGGCTGAGAAATCCGCTGTTTCACACCTTGGTGTAGACGGTTTCCTGGACCATCCGTTTAGAGGGGCTAGGCCCCGAAGGGACACCATGCTCTTCGTATAATCTGCTGGCCCTTTGGGTTATGCAGTCTCTTTCCTGTGTGTGTGTGTGTGTGTGTGTGTGTGTGATGAAATTGCCATTTAATCTAATAGGTTAAAAGCTGATATTATTCATTTAATTTCTCTATAGAGATCACAACTTAATCTTTAAAAATAAGTGAAAATTATGCTACCATTCTTATTTTTCTCCCCATTAGCTTATTTTTCACCATCAGAATCTAAGAAATCATAGCCAGTATTTGTTTGAAAATCTTAAAAGTATTTTTCCTCTGTATTGATGTTAGTAAAATAACTAGGGACGTGAAGAAAAGAAGCATGGAAAGCCAAATCTGCCTCTTCTGTTTTGGCATGTCATTGAGAATATGAAAAATTTTCCCTTGACTGGGAATATAGCTCAATGACAGAGGACAGGCTTAGCATAGAGGAGGCCCTAGTTTAATTTGAAAATAGAATCAGACTGCACAAAATAACCCCCAAATATACAAAGAATCCTTACTCCTTATTAACTAGATACCAAGTCGAGTCTACCATATTCTACAAATCCTTATTGAGGACTAAACATGTACCAGGATGCACTAATGAATACTGTCCATAGTTGTAGCTAAGCCGAGGCCCTGGGAAGGTTCTCCACGCGGTGTACCAGAGAGGAAGCCTCCTTTTATGGTGACTGCTTTTATCTTTAGATGCTTCCTTTGAAATTCTGGCTTTTGTCTCCCGTCTCCTTGGAATGCTGGAGGCAGCCCTAGCAGCAGTAGCTTTATTCTGTATCCATTGTCTGATGGATACATCTGATGTCATGGAAAAAGTTGATTGAAGACAGTAAGAAATTGATGATAATTGTTATAAGTGCTACAGAATAAAAGCCTAGATTGTTCTGACATTATACACTGAGGGGAGATGTGACCCATCTTAGAAACTGTTTGATCTGATCACTGTGTTAAAGAATTAAGGTGTTCTCTTAGAGTTAGACAGTGTTGGGTGTTCATAAACATTGTTGAAAAGAAAACTAGGGTCACGGTGAGTTGCCTTCAGAGTTTTAGAAGCAACTTTATATGCATTTAATTTCACAAGTTATAGTGTATAAATTTGATAAAGTCTTGGCATGAATGCACCAGGCAGTCAGCACTACAGTCAAGAAGGTAAGCAAATTCATCACCTTTAAAAATGACCCATGTTTTTTTGTAATTCTTTTCTGCACTCTATTTCCCTACCACATTTACATTGAGGGATTTGCTTTCTGGCATGACAGATTATTTTACAGTTCCTAGAATTGTACATAAATGGAGTCCTAGAGGATCCACCCTTTTATGCATTTTCTCTTTTAATTATCTTGAGATCCATCTATGTTGTGTATATCAGAGGTTTCTTCTTTTTATCTCTTAGTAGTATTACATTGTATGGATATGCAAAAATTGGTTGATTTATTTACCTGACATTTGAGGTGCGTCTGAGTTCTGGCTATTAAAAATTAAAAATAAAGTTAATGTGACCCCTAACAAATGTTTGCATTTCTTTTAGGGAAATAGCTAGTACTGCAATGACTGGATTGCGTGGAAGATGTAGTTTTAAATTTTCAAGATAATGCCAAACTGTGCTGAAGTGGTTGTTCCACATTTCATTTCCACTGGTAGTGCATGGGAGTCGTGGCTGTCGTGTATCTTTACTCTACGTTAATCTTTATTATTTCAGTCTGATGCATTGTGGTATTTCATCGTGGCTTTAATTTTCATTCTCCTAGTGACTGAAGTCATTGAGTATCATGGACTTATTTGCTGTTTATATATAGCTTTTGCTGAAGGTTTTACCATTAAAAACTGAATTTCTTGTGTTCTTATGGAGTGTCAAGAACCTTTTGCTAAAACACCTTTATCAATAATTTTCAGTAGTTTTCCATATTACAACTCATTTATAATTTTAATGAAGTCCAATTTGCCAATTATTTTTCCTCTTGGATCACTTTTGGTATCATAACCAAGAAATACTTACTGAATTTAGTGTCATAGAGGTTTTTCTCTTTTCCCTTTTACTATGTATTATTATAGTATTGTTATATTTAGATCTGTGATCCATTTTGAATTAAAATGGAACATGATATGAGGTGTGGATTAAAGTTTACTATTATTTTGTTGCATATGGATATTAGATATCTTCCAACACCATTTGTTGGAAACATTTTGTTTTTATTGAATTGCCTTGGTCTATATGTCAAAAATCATCTGACCGTGTATCTGCAGGTCCATTTTTGAACTCCATTCTATTTCACTGATCTATTGTATTTGCTTATTTTGACATGAAGCCCTGTGTGATCCCTTGCATTTTCGTATGAATCTGAGAGTAAATTTTTCAATTTTACTCGCTTTACCCAAAAGCCTCCTGGAATGTTTCCTGGGACCAAATAAAGTTTATAGGCCTATTTAAGAGGAACTGACATTTTAGAAATATTGAGTCTTTTGATCCACCAACACAGGTTATCTCATTATTTGTTTAGGATTTCTTCAGTTTAACTCAATAGAATTTAACTCTTTTCAGTTTATATATCTTATACCTCTTTATATACAATTTAAAGTATATCAATTTGATAAAGTCTTGGCATGAATGCACCAGGCAGTCATAAGTACAGTCAAGAATGTAAGCAAATCCGTCACTTTCAAAAATTTCCTATGCTTCTTTGTAATTCTTTCCTGCAGTCTATTTCCCTGCCACATTCACAGTTAGGGACTTGCTTTCTGGCATGATAAGTTATTTTACATTTATTCCTATATTTATTCCTAATCATTACATAAATTGTAGTTTTTAAATATTCATTAAAATTTTCTGGATTTTTTTGTTGTTATTGTTAGTATATAAAACAAATAGAAAGAAAAATCAATGATTATCTAAAAGAATCAACCAGTTGATCTGACACCTCTAGAATGTTTTCCTTAACAGAGTCTAGTAACTTTCTTTTCTTTTCATGGAACATTTACCAAAGTAAAGGGTACTCTGAGTGTTGAGATATTGTAAAGCTTAACCTCTAACATGTTACTGGTTTAACTAGTTTCAGAGAAGTGTGAAAATTACCTAATGTGTGGCAAACTATTTTCAAGCTACCACAGGGATTTTCAGAGGCATGGATTAATAACAGAAAAAAGATTGCTACCAAACTGTTATTTCAGTTTTCTAGTATGTGCAGACTTCTAACCTCACATCCCATTGAAGAGATAAATGAAATACTTCAACGCTTAGGGAGAGGGAAATCCTGCAGGCTTTAGAGGGGATGAAGAACGTGGCTTTTTTTTGTAGAGGATTCCTACAAAAAGCCAGATTAGTACATCGTGAAGATATTCCAGCCAATGCCAACAGTCCAGGTAAACTTCTGTAGGTGAGAAAAGGGTAGTTTAGATAAGATTAGCAAGCAGATTTCTTTGATACTAGGTATATAATGGTACCGGAAAATGAAGTCAGAAAGTTAGATTGAGATGTCTGATGGGCTGAGATGGGTATTTGAGTGCTGGTCTGGGGAATCTGTTCCCAAATATGAATATAGCAAATGATTTCTTTCTTGATTTTTAAATGAATTATTATTTCAATGGTGCAGTTTTTGAGGTGTGCAGTGTGCTTGTCCATGTACGCTGTGAAATGGTCAAATTCGGGTCATTAATATTTCCATCTCCTTAAACATTTCTCTTCATGTAACACATGTGGAGGTTAAATTATCTATTTAAAGTATCAAAGACTATTCTGAGGAAGCAATTTATTTCACAAGAACTCATCATTGAAAACCTAAAGGGAGTCTTCGCTTTTGCCTTTCATCAATTTCATGTGAATTTCTGATTTGTTTCAGAACTTTGGATATGAATGTTTCTCTCTGCCTGTCCTTCTCTTGGTCTGAGACTTGATCTTTCTTCCAATTATCTCAGTCCCATTAGAAAATCAAACCTAATTTGGACAAGGTACTTACTCAAGATCTCTGCCGTTAGCGTCACTGAGAACATCGTTTTTCGTATGTTTGTAGTCTGGAGAAAGAAGAGAGGAGACACCATGCGTTGATGGTGAGGACGGGGAGTTACCCCCACACCCTGTAAAGCTGAGACACCAATTTCAGCATTTACTAATCTGGTCTGCAGTGTTTGTTTCATGTGTGTACCTCAGCTCTGAAATGGCTTATTTCTCTATGTCAGAGCCTATATTTTCATTTAGTAAACTTTTATGGAGGACATGATGAGTTTAAATAATGGTTTCTGATGCTTGCGTGCATATAATATTAATTAATAAAGTATCCCAACTGAGAAGAGGGAGGCGCTGAACTGTTAAACACATGTGGTACCATCAGAACCTTTAGGGACCTACGAACTCTGGGTCATCAGCAGGGAAAGGTCTGTAAACTGAATGTAATGGGAAAGTGAGAGAGCTGAATGCAGGAGGCTGAGAGAGATTTCACCAGTGAAGGCCCTGTCAGGTTTTCAGCAGGTGCTCAGTGCATCCCTAGGGAGAGGTAAGTTGGGTTTTAGTTAAGAAGTGTGCATAGTTTGGAGGGCATCTCGTAGGTAATACCAAACTGAAGTGAACTTCTCTGAAAGATGCAGTGATACACTCTGGAGAGGGAATTGAACTTGGATTCAGAGCTCTGATTCTGTTTTTCCAAGATGTTTTACTTGGGGTGAACGGGTTAAGGTTTCCTGCTGCCTTTTCCTTCAGGGAAGTGGAAACAAGGATGGAGAGCTGACAGGGGTGCTGTGAGAGCTACTAGGAGAAGGTGTACAGATGTGCCGAGTCCCCATTTTGGTTGTGTGATCAGTGCTTGGCACAAACCAGCCCCACAGAATTTGGTTATCGGGCCGTGCAGCTGAGCAGATGGCACTAACGTTTGCCTATGATTTGACTTCTGAACTGGCTGAGCTAACTTAGATTTTTCTCTCTGTCAGGGCGGTTATTGTTTTGCATCTTCTCTCCTTTAATTGCTTTAGATTTTAGCCTCCCAAAGACTTCAGGAGGTGCTACATCTTGACTAGAGTCATGTGCTAAGATTCTCCAAACTCTAGCTGTCCTTAATGCCCAGTTGTTCGGACTCCAAATTAGCAAGGCCAGGGGTCTCAGGCAGAAGAGGTCGGCTGGTACTGGTTGGTTAATGAGACCAACCGACACTGCAGATGATTTCCCAGTGAAGTATCATCAGCCCTTGATTAATATGGAGTGTGGATGCCTGTGACTGGCCTGTCTTTACTCATTAAGTCATGAGCTGAGGTGGTGACTCCGTTTGCAATTCATCAGGGCCCACGTTTCCTAATTACAGAGCTGAAGACAGCCGTGTTCAGGATATCCAGCACCTTTTCTGTGTCATAGAAACACCCACACAGAGATTGTGACAAGGTGTAAACTATGACAATTTTAGGATTTCAGGGGTGCCTGCAATAGTTGGTGGTATTCTTCTAGATCAAACGTGTATAAGCATGCACACACACTCTGCTGTGAAACTGGAAACCCGGAAGGGAAAATAGAGGCAGGATTGTTTATTTAAGAAACTTTTTCACCTATTTTTAATTAGTGATCTTGCTATGGAACTCAGTTTATATAATCTCATTAGTAAATTTTTTTTAGTGGTTTTCTGTTTTGCTTCTTCACTGATGGTTTTAACCTGCTCCCCACATTTTTCTTCTTTTTTTAAATTTTATTTAAAGAGAAAAAAAGGAAAACAGAAAAAAGGGAAGAAATAATACAGAATTTCAAAAAAAATTAAGAAATCACTACTTGATAAATTACATATTGTCTTCTTAGAAATAGTTGTTCATGTTACAAAATTCAGGCATACAAAGTGAACAAACAGTGAAGCTGTAAACAGTTCTGTTCAACGATCCAACAAAAACTTGGTAATATGGTTATCAATCCCACACACTTAAACATACATGCTGTTATATCCTTTAGCGCATTTTCTTTTCCTCCTTTTGCTTTTTAAGTACATTGTCTGTTTAGTTATATCATGTTTCAGCTTGCTCAGTACCTTAATGACCTGTTTTGTTGTCATTATTTCCTTTTTAATCATCTTATATAATTCTGTTGTTTTGTTTTTGAGTTTCTCATCATCCATGTCACATGGATCAGCTTTGATGGTCTTAATTAATTCTTATAGAGTGAGCTGGACATGTCAAGCTTTGGAGAACTTTATTTTAACATGATTACCTTATGTTAAAATAAAATCTGCCTCCTTTAATCGTCTGTGTATTGGAAATATATTTTCTTTATTCACTGCATCAGTATAATATTGTTCTATGCTCCTAAACCCATACCCGTCCCTGCCTCTGCACAGAAAAGCAGGTGGGTGGTCTAGCTCTAGTGCGTGTTCTACTCAGCTCCTGCTCTCCAAGCTGAGGATCTCTTGCTCCACAGGGTTACTGCTGGAAGTCCTGAACTACTGTCTAAGGGGAGACAGAAGGGATCGGCCTCAGTGTCCCCACAGCAGGCTCCTCCAGCATGCCCCTGGACATGCGGAAGAACGGCCTCTGCACTTTCCTGAGGTTGAAGCCGTGGTTCGGTCTGTTGAACTCCACAGTGGGGCTGGGTATTCCTAAGTGGCTTGTCTGCTCTGTTCCATGAGCTCCGTCTCCTCTATGCTTTATCCAGGGGTCTCTACATCTTCTTATAGTGACTATATGAATCCCTTTGTCTGAGACTTCATGTCTCTTGCTTGATCCTCAAAATCTGCCTCTTATTTTTAAAATTCTGTTTGTTTTCTTTTATTTAAATGGTGAACGATTCAGTATGGTTCTGGCAGAAAGTGCTGAAATTCTACTCTGGTCATATACTCTCCTGCTAAATGAATAAATAAATAAAATACAACAAAATCAATAAATGTCTAAAACCAAGAAAGTGATAAGGGAAGAATATTGGGATTAATGTTTAGTTTAAAGAAGAAAGTAAGCTAGAAGGAAAACTACTGAATACCTAATATATTCTAAGCACTGTACCAAGTCTCCAACTTGCTATCTAATTATCATACTTTAACTTCTGTTCAATAATTCTACACCTTAATGGGACTGAACTCAGGGCCTTCGCACTGTTATATCCATCGCCCTTTTACATTTATTTGACACTGGGTCTGGCTCAGTCACTCAGTTGCCCAGGCTGGGTGCGAATTTGTGATCCTCCTGCCCTGCCTTTTAGAGTCCTGGCATTCTGGGCATGTGTGACTGTACCCAGTTGGCAGTTCATTACTGTGTGTGTGTCCTCTGTGCATGGACTTTTGTGTGTGTGTTTGCATATGTGTGTTGTGGTTATGTGTGCATTTTAAGTATTATTTCATTTTCACGTGGATGTTTTGGAGACTGTGCCCCTACTTCCCCCACTGTAATCCCAGGTTTTGATTGGAAGATATTCTATTATCACTTGCTCACATAGTGGCAAAGATATCTCAGACATCTGATGCTTCGTCTCATGTATCAGATGGTACTTCAAACTCAGTATAAGACTGACTTACAGCTATGTACTACAAATAACATAATGACACATATCCTTTCTTTGGTAATTATTATAACCTATATCTCGGTTCCCACAGATTAGATTTGGTTCCCTAAATACCAGAGATCACCACTGAGTGAGCCTTTGCTTAAAGAAGGCTAAATTTGAGCATGTCTAAGCAAATAAATGTACCTCGAGACCATACTCTTAAATGAAATAAATCAGACATACATGTTTAAATATCACATTGATTCTCCATATGAGAAACTGAAAGTGTAAATAAGGAGCACAATGCATAATGCATGTAGGGAAATGGGGCCACTTATGCTTGGAGTTCTCAGTTTGACTTTGACTTGCATAAATTTCTTTCCAAATTTGGAAGTTATATAAAAATTTAGTTTAATTTTATCGTGGATATCAAAATATTTGATGGGAAATGGCAATGGTGGCTTTTATATTCTTTTGTAACCTTCAAACTAACCAGCTGAGATAGATTATCATGACTCTGGTTATGTGAATATCTTCTGACACCATATTTAGCGAAGAACTCATCAATGGACTAATCCCCTGGTTAGTTTAGTAGTCCTGTAACACAGTTACCTTCTGGAAGTCTCAACTCTGAATACATGAGACATTTGGGGACATCTTGAATTTCCATCCTTGCTGAGAGTTCTACTGTGCATGTGTGTGTGTGTGTATATATATATATATATATATATAGAGAGAGAGAGAGAGAGAGAGAGAGATCTTACTTAATGTAATATGTATAATCACCCTATTAGGTAGGTGCTATTATTATCCCCATTTCATTGGTATAAGCATATGGAAAAAAAAATTCATGTCACTGGTTAATGGAGGCTCTAGGCTGTGGACCCAGACAGCTGGGATCCAGATCAGGGCTCTCAGACTTTATTGTGATTCCTAACAATGCCATTGATCTCATAGTGACTTTGGGATATTTTACTTATTTACAAGATTAAGATCTTAGCAGGCCTGGCACGGAGCTCAAGAAATGTTAGTTACTGTTACCCTGCTCTCCCGGGAAGTTAGAAAACCCCCGATTTTTATCTTCTCTATATATCTAGGAGAAGAAGACATGCTGTTCTTCATGGTGGGAAATAGCAAACTGTGATGTCTTTAGTGAAAGAATCCCCTTGGGCATCACCTTTCTCTACTGTGTACACGTCACTTCCTTTCTTTGCCTTATCCATAATGCAGGGCTTGGGCAAGAAGGTCCCTGAGCTCTGATTCCTATACCAAACTCTTTGATCCTATGATAAATGGAACCTAATTTGCATTGCACAATTATAGGTCATGTATAAATATTAACTTATGCAACTGGTTAATCACTTAATGTTGGATAAATGTGCAGAGTGAGGTGTTTAATATGTTTACTAAACTGTGCAAACCATTTTGTCATGAATCGTGCCCCACCCCCACGTGAGTGTGCGAAAGTGGAGAGATTGATGTGGGCTCCTGCTCCTCAGGTTTTCATTCGACACAGCTTCGATGGCTGCTGTGGACTCCCTTCCATGTGCCTGGGAAATGGGATTTTGAAAGTGTGCAAACACAGCCCCAGAATTGGAGGTGGGTGAGTCATTATGCCTGTCTGCAGACAGCCTGGGTTCTTTGTGGGTACTTTATTTTTCATCTAGTCGGGGGAAGGATAGAAATTGCCCCTAGTTTATACCTGGATGTCAAGCTTCCTTTTCCTCTCTATTTTTTCTTCTTTCTCATTTTAAAATTGTACCATAGGAGAGTTAGGACAATTTCAGGGCAGTTATGGGAAATTTCTCAACATGGGATAAAGAGTCTCTGGATTTTTGCTCCATTGATTTTTATAGGACTGTGGATGGCTATACAACCAGTGTGGGTGCAATGCAATTGTCTGCTGCCTGTGTATGGATAGTACAGGAAGGCAGGCGGGGTGTGGACGGTGGTCCTGGGGCAAGACCAGGACAGTGTGGAGAGGGGTGCATATTTAGTACTCTGGGTCAGGCTCTGGCCAGGTGGAGAAAGTTAGTCCGAGCTGGAATTTCCAAGGGAACTGAGTGGTGCAAAGTTCCCAGAATGGTGCTAATTTAGGACCCATGCAGCATGCCAAGGACCCTTGGGACAGCAGTGGTAGGGAGTTGCTAGAATCCGTCATCCAAGGAAACCAGCACAGGGTACCATGCTAGTGAATTTCTGGAGATAACTGGCAAGGTAGGTCCTAGGAGCACCCACACACTGAATCAGGCAGAGTAGGAAGGAAAGACCCAAACGTCTCCTCACCAGAGTCTGCTGCTACCTTCTTAGGGCTGCATGTGCTGAGAAGGTGAGTCAAGGACGTCAGACAGAGGAAATCAGTTCTGATGGGTGAGTCCTGTGAGGATCAGACTGGGGAGAGAAGCACAGAGCACGTGCTGTGGGATGGATGTAGACTAGCACACAGATAGCTGTGCCACAGTCATGGGAGACTGCGACATAAAGTAAGGGAACAAAGTGGGAGAGAAAGGGGAGACCATCTGGAAGGTGGGGTTCAGTCTGGTGTCTGTTCCCACTCTTCTTGTCATATATGATCAGTTCCGTCCTAAACAGACCAGCTCCAGACCTTTGCTGAGCCCTACTGTGCAGCACCAGTGGAGAAGTGATTTAGGAAGACATGTTTTCCTTTCACTGCTAGGATAGTTACTTATGAATGAGGTGGCCTTTGACCCATTACTCACCCATTCTCATCCTCAGTTTCTGTATCTGTCAAGTGGGACTAACTGTGCAGACATAACTTACTGAGTTGAGGGTACACAATGAATGAGATATAACCAGTCCAGGAGCCAGTGTTCCTTCTTGTTTTCATTCATTAGCTATGCCCTGCGGTGAATAGCATGAGGCAGGTTCCTAAATTCAAGGAGTCAAAACTCGAGTTAAAGGCAGATACTTATTCTACATAGATATAAGCATACATGGAATTATGCAGATTATCAGGTAGAATTGTGTTCATACAGGTGTTTATGTAAGGCTTCATGACTGAAGTTTTAAGAAGGCAGA